>PVHT021183619.1:3089962-3117584 GCA_004024745.2 Catagonus wagneri | reverse complement strand
CAGGATCCGAGCCGCGTCTGCAACCTACACCACAGCTCACGGCAATGCCGGATCGTTAACCCACTGAGCAGGGGCAGGGATCGAACCCGCAACCTCATGGTTCCTAGTCGGATTCGTTAACCACTGCGCCACGACGGGAACTCCAGTGTGAATATTTTTTAATAGATGGACCAATATTAATATACTGTTATTAACCAAAGTCCATAATTTATTAAGGTTCACCATTTGTGCTGTAAAGTGCCATAGGTTTTGGCAAATTCATAACGTCATGTATCTACCATTACAGCATCACACAGATTATTTTCTCTGTCCTAGAAATCCCCTTTGCTTCACTTCTTAATCCCAACCCACTCTCTCTAAACTCTTGGCAACCACTGATCTCGTCACTGTCTCTATAGTTATCCCTTTTCCAGAATATCATTTGGCTGGAATCAGATAATACACAGACTTTTAAGACTGGGTTCTTTCATTTAGCAATATGTATTCACATTATTCTAAGATTCTTTATGGTCCAATAGCTCATTTAAAAAAATTATTAAATAATGTTCCGTTGTATGACTATACCATTCTTTATGGTCCAATAACTCATTTAAAAAATTATTAAATAACGTTCCATTGAATGACTATACCACTGTTTACACATTCACCTTTGAAGGACTGCTTCCAGTTTTGGGTGATTATAAATAAAACTGTTGTATGCAGATTATTCCCACTCCTTTCTTCCATCCTTTATAACATTGCTATCACTGATTTTACTTGTACATATGCTATAATCACCTAAAACATTATTGCTATGATTATTTAAACAAACCATTATCTATTAAATAAAAAGTAAGATAAATATACTGTTTGTCTTCCTTTTCTTATGCTCTTCCTATCTTTATGTAATCCAAGTTTCTGACCTATATCACCTTCTCTCTAAACTTCTTTCAACATTTCTTGCAAGTCAGATCCATAGAAAACAGATTTCCTCAGTTTACATTTATCTAAAAACGTGTTTATTTCTCCACTTTTGAAAGATATATTAAACAGATACATGATTCTAGAATTTGGGGTATCTTTCCCTCAAAACTTTAAATATTTCACTCCACTATCTTCTTGCTAGCATGGTTTTTGACTAGAAGTCGGATATAATTCTTATGCCTCAAAAGATGTTTCCTCCATAGTATAAGAATTTTTTCAAGATTTTCCCTTTGTATTTGGTTTTCTGCTGTTTGTGTATGTGTAGATTTTTTGGGGTATCTATCCTGCTTGCTGTTCTCCAAGTTTCTTGAATCTGTAGATTGACTTCTATAAATAATTTTGGACAATTCTATTATTAGTCCTTCAAATACCTTTTCTGACCCTTTCTGTCCCTTTCCTTCTAATGTTTCCATTATACATATGTTATACCTTTCGTAATTCTCCCACATTTCTTGTATATTCTGTCTCTCTTTTTTTTTTTTTGTTTTCCTCTTTGCATTTCACTTTTGGAAATTTCTACTGGCATATCTTCAGGCTCACTGCTTCTTTCCTTTGCCGTGTTTAGGCTACTGATAAGGACATCAAAAGTATTCTTCATTTCTATTACAGTGTCTATGATTTCCAGAATTTCCTTTTGACTCATTCTTGGAGTTTCTTTCCTGTTTACATTACCCATTTGTTCTTGCAAGTTTGTCTACTTTTTCCAACACAGTCTTTAACATAGTAAAAATAATTGCTTTAAATATCTGATAATTTCAAAATTTATTTCATATCTCAGTCATATTCTGTTACTTGTTTTGCTTTGTCTTTGTTGGACATTTTTGCTTTGTTTTTAAGAATGCCTGGTAATTTTTGTTGAAAACTAGACATGATGTATTGGTTATTAGGCACTGAGTTAAGCTTTCAGTGTGAAGTTTTATGTTAATCTGGCTAGAAGCTGGGTTTTGTTATTGTTTACCATAACCATAGGTGCAGAAGATTCAATTTCTCTAGTTTTGTTAGGCTTTTTTTTTTTTCTAATTCTTGTTACCTCTGGGTTTCCCTAGGTAGGATCTATGGCTCTCACCTGTTATTTGTTGTTTTTATATTGAAACCCTATTAATGTGGTGGTAAGGTGTTGGGAAGGGTAAGAATTCTATATTCTTATAATCAACTCTCAGATTTTTTAATAGACCTTAATACCTGGGATGTGATCTTCAGAACAGTCTTTAGCCCCTTTTTTCCCCATCACTCTTTATGAGAAGTCTAGCAGGGCCTGGAGTTGGCGGACTGCCCTTTTCTCAAGTCAGACAGGGTACAGTAGCTTCCCATCGAAGGCTGGCCATTGTTAATTTTCCTTTGAGCATTCTTTTAGGTACTTACTAAAATTTGTAGAAGAGTGGCAGAGTTAAGAAAATATAAAGAAAACGGCAAAATAGTGAACTGACCAGAATGAAAAATGATGGTGATGGAACAAAGCAAAATGAGTATCAATACAACTTAATTATTATTCCAGAAAAATTATTACAATGAATTCAACAGAAATAAAAATTCAAAAATACGCTAGAGGGGATTTGCCCTGAAATTGAGATAATTAATAATCTACAAGTTTAAAAATGTATTTTATTCTCCTGTAAAGCTTGATACAAAATTGTAAAGGTCAATTCATCATTTGTGATGTTACTGAGATTCAATGTGTAGAAAATGTATTATGAGATTGCAGAGAGGAAAAGTAAGTGACCTTGACAATGGAAAATAATTAGGCTGGCTTCACACTTTTCCACTTCAACCTTTAGTGCCAGAAGACAATGAAGCAATGTCTCAGTGTTATGAGAAAAATGTGACCTAAGCATGTCCTACCAAACAATTTCTCCTTAGAGTAAAAAGTAAAAAGTTCACAGACATTTTCAAACATGCAACGACACAGGGTTCTTAGCACATATGAAATGGAAATGAATATAGCTAAAAAAGTATTGTATCAAAACAATGTGTTCAAAACAGAGGCAGATTTGCAAAAAAGGATAGATCATTAGCATTAAATACTATTCTCCATATATCAAAGATCAAATATCCGAGATGCATTTTTATATAATGGGACAAAGAAATGGTCAGGATCCAGATTCTTATAGTTTCAACTTTGACATATTTTAGGTGGATAATCTTTGGCAAGTTAATAGTAGGAACTATTTCATGAGGTAGTGGTGAAGATTAAATATGTTTTAATATATAAATAAAAGTGCAGGAGACATTAAAACCCCTCGAAATATTTTCTAAAGCAAGCAAACATGTATTTTCTGACAATAGTAAAAATCATCAACCTCTGATAAGTAAAATATAACAAAATTGGAAAATTAAAAGAAGTGCAAATGTAAATAAGTACATATAAATTAAATATATTTATAAAAGATTTAACTCAATATTGTTCATAATTTTTAATCATTAAATGGATATTTGAATATGTTTGATAAAACATTTTTGATAAAATATCAAAATATCAAAATTTCACCAAATTCTTCAATTAAAGTTCAGTGAATTTTCCTTATATTAAATATTAGCAGAGTTAAATGTTTTAAACATACCATTATTATAGTTTGCAATATTATTTACATCTATCTCTTTCATCCATTTTTATCTGTAAACATGCAGAGATAATAGTATTTTGGGTGGTAAGCATTTGGATAATTATTTTGGCTTTTTCTCAAAACTTAATTATAGTCCATGGAGTTCCTGTTGTGGCGCAGCAGAAACAAATCCGACTAGGAACCATGAGGTTGCGGGTTCGATCCCTGGCGCCGCTCAATGGATTAAGGATCCAGTGGTGCCGTGAGATGTGGTGTAGGTTGCAGATGTGGCTTGGATCTGGCATTGCTGTGGCTCTGGCATAGGCTGGCAGCAACAGCTCTGATTAGACCCCTAGCCCAGAAACCTCCATATGCTGCAGGTACGGCCCTAAAAAGCCAAAAAGCCAAACAAACAAATAAACAAACAAACAAACAAAAACACTTAATTACAGTCCTGGAATTTTATAATGTTGAATATGTAGAATTTATACCAAAAAATAAGCTTTTTAAATAAATGCAACATTAAAAAGACAAGTAAAATGTAATACCTGAGAGTCTAAATTATGATAAAATAAGAATTCACAATATCTACAATTGTTATTTTAATTTTTACTCATTAAGCATGAGTAACATGAAAATGACATGGAAAATATGGTATAACAAACTATGCATGTGGCAGAGATTTAATAATACTACCTAAATACCTTATTTATCAATGATTTGTTGATGTCTTAGATTCAATTCATTTGCATGACAGATAATCAGAAATTTAGTGAAAGAAAAAACCCAAAATAGTTTTCAGAAAGTCCACACACAGAAGCACAAAGAGTTGTGATTCATGATTGATTCACTCTGCTTTCACTAGTCTTTTCTAGGAACCACTCTTCACTCCTTTTTCAGTCTCAAGAATAAAGCATTTGGCCAAAGGTCTAAATCAGTTCAATTAATATCAAATGCCTAATATGTGCTATGGACCAGAAGCACAACAATAAACAAAACAGATAAACCACATTTTGTGAAGATAAAATTCTAGTGGAGAAAATAAATAAATAACTTACGCATTAATGTCATATAGTTTTGAGTGTTATAAAGAGGTCGGTCCTCCTTTAGATGCAGTGATTAGGGAGGGGATAACTGAAGAGGTAACATTTAAGCAGAGCATCAAATGAGGTAAGGATTTGGCCAAACAGACACCAGATTCTCCCAACTCAATTGCTATTTTTTGTTTGTTTTCTGAGTGATGAGTCTGCGATTTGATCAGAATCAATAGCACAAAGGGAAATATTTTCTTGGCTTACAGGAATGAATAATTCCCATCTTCTCCTCTGATTTTAACCCAAAAAGATATAAGACATGGAGTAGATGTAGCCACCATCTCTATGTGGAAGACCACTAATTATGGCATTAACCACAAGGAACTTCTCTCAAAGGAGAGAAACTTGTAATTTTCAGTTATTTGGGTCAATGAAATACCATTTTTCTAAGTCAGTCTGATTTGGGGTTTTCTATACTTCTATCCAAGAGTCCTAAGTGGTATGGAAACTCAGATTCTTATCAAAAGTCTGTAGTATATATCGTTGTATGTGACACAGGAAAGTCATATCAAATAAACCTAAATCCTTGCTGCATTAAGCCCATGACCAACAGCTTAAAAAGTGTCACTAGACAGTTTGGCGGTTAGGTAGAACAGAAAAATGTAAATTAAAAAACAGAGAAAGGTATTAATTTTACATGTTAATTAAGAAGTAGTTATAAATGGAAGTAATCCTATATATCTTACAATGGTCCAAGCAAAGCCCTATAATTTATTAAGCGATTATTTATTTATTTATTTATTTTTGTCTTTTGAGAGCCGCACCTGTGGCATATGGAAGTTTGCTATGGGTCAAATCAGAGGTACAGCTGATGGCCTACACCAACTCAGGATCCAAAGAGCATCTGCAGCCTACACCACAGCTTACGGCAACACAGGACCCTTAACCCACTGAGCAAGGCCAGGGATTGAACCTTTGTCCTCATAGATGCTAGTCAGATTTGCTTCCATTGAGCCACAATGGGAATGCACCTTAAGTGATAATATATTACATTGAAGTACTATGCATTTAGATTTACACAATCATTTTTAATTGACTGATTCATTCAAAAAACACTGAACACAAATTGTAGGCCAAGAACTATTTTTGACATCAAGGCTACAGCTGTGATGATGACCAGTAAAATTTATGCACTATAGAGGTTATTTTACTCTGGGAGAGTCATATATAAGAACAGAAAAATATAATTACAGGTTGTAGCAAGTGCTACGAAAAACAACTGTGGTAAGGCATCACCTTCCTTCCCAGAAAGAAGATCTACTTCAGTGGAGAGGCGGCCAGAGAAAGCCTCTGTGTGGTGATATTTACATAGAGATATAAACAGTTTGAAAAGTGAGTCAGCCATTCCAAAATGAGGAGCAACAATATCAAGTGCAACACTCTGAAGAAACAATGATTGGGCATGATTTAAGAACAGATAAGTCATCCATATGACTATAGCAGACTGCCTGAGGGAGTGGTGCTTCCTCTAGTTTTGGAAAAGTAGGTAGGTTCTAACTGATGGAGAACTTTCCAGGAAATGGTTCAGAGCTCAGATTTTATTCCAAGGGAAAAGTAAAGCTACTGCATGTTTTCAATGAAAAAAAAAAGTATATATTTCCATTTTAAATGATTTGCTGGTGTTAGGAAAGTAAATGACAGAAGTAAAAAGGAGGAAGCAAGGAGACCAGTATGTTTCTTTGGTAGTAAGGATGGTGGAATGAGAGCTATTGTAAGTAGAACTGATGTCTTTGATAGACTGGATAAGGGAGACACATCACGGAAATGGAAGAAATATCTGGGATGGAGTCAACAGAGAGACATGATATTATTCAATAAAATATAGAGTGTGGAAGTCCTTGGTGGCCTAACAGTTAACAATTTGGCATTATTACTGCTGTAACTTAGATTTGATCCCTGGCCCAGGAACTTCTGCATGCCATGGGTGTTGCCAAAAAAAAAAAAAAAATGCAGAGTAGAGCAACAAAGTTCAGCATGAGTCCACAAGCCATTATTTCAGGCATATTGTGATTTCCCAATTAGACACCCAAGCAAAGAGGTCAAGTGCTCAGGAGTCAGTAGTATAGAAGAATCAGCGACTCAGTGTTAACTGTAGAGATTGGAGATGTAAACATAAGGTGTGGTTCAATGTTGTGGTTAAGAACTTGGGCTTCGTTGCCAGATGGCTTCAGCTTTGCTTTTGGCTCTGCCTCTTACTAGCTGACATCATTTAGCCTTCCTGGACCTTAGCTACTTCTCCAATAAGTGAGGATAATAAACAATGCCAGGTACACAGTGATCATTCAAAATGGTAGTTAGTATTAAAATTACTTTTGTTTTTGTTGTAATTTTAGACTGAACAGATGAGGTTAACTAAAGTCTAAAACCTGAGATACTCCAACATTTATAGACTGGGTAGAGAAAGAGAAGGAATTCTCAAAGGAACCCAGAAGGCACAGCCAGTGAGGTACTGAAACCAAGGTGGGTTACTGGGACAGCAATTAAGCCTAAGCCAGAAAATTACCCATGTGGAACCCAAACTGCAGTAGGATGTAGAATGAATGGAAGAAGAGCAAGAAGAAACAGTAAGTGCACACCATTTGTTTGAGAAAGCATTCTATAATACAGGAAAAGCAATAGGATGATTGCAGTGTTAGGTAGGTAGTCAGATGCGAGCAACTCCCACCACATCCTGGATGAAGCCATCTTTCTTTTTCCCTCCCCCTCACCTTTACCAAAACATGTCCAGGGAACTTCCCTTTTCTGGTTAAAGACCACCAAGTTCCAAGATTTATCAGGCCCAAGTAGAAAGTCAAAACACTGCTAGGCTTTCCAAACCCCCAGCACCTATTGGTGCACATGAACCAAGACCTAAATCACCCAGGTGACCCAAAATGACCTAGGTTCATTATGCTGTTTTTATAATGAATTAGCATTGTTCCCCCCACCCCACCCCATGGGTTTCACTTGGATACGTATGCGTAAGCACCTGCACAAAGAAGAAAAGTTCTAGAACCTAAAGCTGTCAATCACTTTGTCAATCAATTGATGCAGGACACAGGGAGGGACTTTTCATTACTCTGTAAAACCAGTCTCTTCCTCACTGCAGGGCTGCTTCTGGTTTCCAGCCAGAGAGCCCACTCTCTGCTAGGGAGCATTACGGAGCATGTTTTAGCTTGCTTTTTCTTTCTTTTTTTTTTTGATTTTTAGGGTGTATGGGAGTTCCCAGCCTAGTGGTCCAACTGGAGTTATAGCTGCCGGCCTGTCACAGCCACAGCAATGAGGGATCTGAGCTGCATCTGCAACCTACAGCACAGCTCTTGGCCATGCTGGATCCTTAACCCACTGAGCGAGGCCAGGGATTGAAACTGCATCCTCATGGATACTAGTCAGATTCATTTCCACTGTGCCACAATGGAAACTCCTTAGCTTGCTTTGCTTAATACAATCTCTGAAACCTGAATCTGCTCTGTGTCTCTTGTTTGAATTCTTTCCTTTGGGGGACAAAAGGACCAAGGAATTGTAATGGTAAAATTAAAATGTGGAATCCAAGAGCCATTATTTTTTAAAGATAAGAAAATATCTGAGTCATAATTGAATTATTTATAGGATTATTCAAGTCTATAGACACATTTTTGTACTCTGGAGTGTTTTAAAATAATTTGATTTCGAATTTTTTTTATAAGTGGCATGTGCTCACACAGTTACTACTGTACTCATTGTATTTTGTACTTTCATTCAGTTCACCTGTGTCATACAGAATGCCTACCTACCCTTTGCACAGAACATGTATGTTTGTCCATAGAATTGACCTAGTTGAGAGGGGAGATGTTGAGAGGAAGAAGATAATTAAAGAAGTATGGACTTTGAGAAGTAGAAAGGGAATAAGATCCTGGGCATCAATTGGGGAATATACTTTTAGCTTCCTGCACTGTCACAGAAGGGAAAACAAAAAGAAGATGAATATAAGTGCAGGTGGATTTTATAGTGGAATGTGTATTGAACATTTCTCTGATGACTTCTACCATCACTCTGTTGATGTTCCATGAGAATAAAAGGAATATAAGATGTTTAAAGCAAAGAAAATGTTATAATGTAGTAAACTTAGAGTGTTGGAAGGGAATCAATATCAGAAATATAGTAGATCAGCTGGCCAGCGTTGAAGCTTATATTTAAGGATTTGATACCAACTGTTGTTATGTGATTTTCACTAGTAATATACAGCTGCTCAGATGAAGAATAGAAGAGAGTTGGGAGTTATATTCAACCAAAATTTAAGTTTTCCTAAATAAGTAGGATGGAAGGAAAAGCAGAAAGAGAGCAGGAAGTGCTTGAGGGGGAGTCATGACGATAATGGTCCATTAAATCTAAAGTTAAGGAGGAAGAAGGGAGGTTGAAGATAGGAGATTTAATAAATAGTGAGAAAGAAATGGAGTCTGTAAAATGAAGTTCTCATGAGGCAAAAGAAAAATGATAACAATACTCTAGTAATAGGGTTATCCAATGCCTGGTGATGACAAGCTGGAAGGTATGATAATAATGAACATGAGAAGATAAGGCAACTACTAGGCCACCATGTTAGATGGGATATGCACGTGGAAGCACATCACTGGAAATGATGGTATCAGCAGAGGGTGC
Organism: Catagonus wagneri; assembly: GCA_004024745.2. Lineage (NCBI taxonomy): Eukaryota > Metazoa > Chordata > Mammalia > Artiodactyla > Tayassuidae > Catagonus > Catagonus wagneri. The sequence continues at coordinate 3,108,370 of PVHT021183619.1, read as the reverse complement.
AAGTGAGCCAGGAGCAAAAGTCATCAACAAGGAGAGGCTGGACTAGGAAGTCAAGCAGTTGATGACAAGGAAAGGGTTATAGATAATTAAGTCAAATGCCATGAGTTTCAGAACGGATGAAGTATTTGAAATTTTAGGGAAAAAAAAAAGAGAAAATGTGGAGCAGAGAAAATCTATCTTTGAGTTATGTGAGTGAGGCAGGAAAAAGCAGCCACTCCTTTAAAGGACTGCAGTGGAAACCCTTTATTGGGAGTCAGTCAGCCAGATTCTTTTAAGGTAAAGAAAAGCAAAGGGGAATTTTTCAAAAGAAACTGAAGACAATGGAGAATTTTCAGACTGGAGATCAGGCTTAAAAGATTCTGGAGGAGGAGACTGGAAAAGATTAGGGAAGAGAAGCAGCACCATGTATGTGCTTTATGGTGATGCTGGAAGACCTGGAATTTGGGCTTTTACTGATGAGTAGGTCTCTGAGGCAACAAGAGAATTCTACACAGAGGGCTGGGGGCAAGGGCAGAGAGCAATGTTCTGTCCTCAGAGTGAATACTCCTCTAAGCTCACCATTGCTACAGAACAGAGAGAAAGCAATTGTTAATAGAAGACCATTCTGGGTTTTTTGGAGTTTTGTTTGTTTGTTTTTCTTTTTACAGCCACACCTTGAGGCATCTGGAATTTCCCAGGCCCGGGGTTGAATAGGAGCTCAGCTGAGGCCTAAGCCACAACCATAGGAACACTGGATCTGAGCTGCATCTGTTACCTACACCACAGCTTACAACAATGCTAGATCCTTAACCCAATGAGCCAGGCCAGGGCTTGAACCTGCATCTCTAGAGACACAATGTCAGGTCCTTAACCCTCTGCTCTACAATGGGAACTCCAAGACCACTCTGTTTAAAATTACTTAAAATAAAAAGCAGGATAGTATTTTGGTCCTAACCAAAGGATTTGTAAAATGTTTTGGGACTTAAAGGGATAAAGCCATTAAGGCCTCAGTTACTAGATAACACAATTAGTCATAATAACTAATCCCCTGAGGGTGTCTGATAACCAACTTAAGGGCCTATGAAAAAATTTATCATGAAACTAGAAGATTTAGCTGGGATAAGAAAGGTAAGAAAGGGTAGAACTGGTAATTAATCCTTCCTCGCTGTTCAATGGAGATTAAGTCCTCATGAGATTGTTACAAATTTGAGCTCCCACAGTTCAAAACAGATTTTGCAGTATCGGAGAGGGTCCAAATAAGAACAAGAGGAAAGATAAAATTGTCCATTTTTATAAGGAAAGATAATTTGGAGGAGGAAAAGACTCAGAAGTGATCATTTCTGCTTGTGATATTATATTAAGACTAGTAATTGTCTTAAGTCTTATACATATAGTATTCATTCTGCATATAAGACAAGAAATTTGGTCATTAAATCATCATGAAAAAAACTGCTTTGTGAAGAGTGTTCTAAGGCCCAAGGAAGACATCACTTAAACACCCATAATTTAAAAAATAATAAGAAAATGTTACTTGTGGAAACAGTCTTAGAGAGTCCACCAGAGTTCTCTAGAAAGTCCTGGATCAGGCAGATCCCACCTCACCATCACCTGACAATGTGTGCAGAATATTCACTTAAATAACGCAGGAAGAGAAAGAAATATTAGATATCTTCATGGATATTTCACTCATCTATTTTTATTTGAAAAAACATCTGAAAGAGCTTAAAAGCTAAGACAGGTAAGCAGCTTTCGAATCTATGGAACTGAGAGCTATCATTGATTGCCTTTTTAACCTCACAAATATCCCTCAGATGGGCACTTGAACATCTGTTTGAGCTTGACCCAATTTGATTTTCTCTTTGTGTCACATGTGACACTAGATAATTTAATGCTAGAGTGTCAGTTTACCCACCTGTAAGGAGTGATTAGTCACACTGACTGAGAATGTATGGAAAGAATTAACAGTATTAAAATCAGCTCACACATGGCATGGGACATGGCTGCCAAACAGAGCCAGTGAGGGAATTCAGGTCCAGGCCTCTTTCCAGAAATGCTTCGGAAAGTAGCCTCTAAATGATGTGGTGAGAATGCCAGCAGGCAATGAGGCCAGGAGGAAATCACTGCCTCCAAGATGGCCTCTCTACTGTTTGAGGGGTTTTAGTAGATTTCATACTGTATCTTGTATCACTGCTTCTGTTACAAGTAAAGCTGGTCCCAAGAAAAATGATTCACACTAAGAACAAATTTGGAAGCAGGTATAGATGATGAAAGTAATGACTTAGAGTGCTCAGAATAGATGAGCAAAGCAGTTTGAGGGAAGAAAAACGTGGGAGGGAAGCAGAAAGGGGAATGAGAGCTCCTAAGATGTATCATCTTCTCCATCAGTTTTTGCATAACAAAACCTGCTTTCAAAATCTAGCTATTCACCTCTGATCACAAAGGAGAGGTTACTAATACACAGGTGAGAGCCAGAATCCTAGTTTTACATAAAGCAAACCAGAATATAAGATGCAAGTTTTACCTTTCTGTAGAACTTTTGCTGTACGAATGGAAGTGAAGCATGGAAATTTAACACAAATATATTTTCTCTCCATACCTGTAATAAAGCTCAGTTTCAAAAACACCGTCAGGTACCAAAAGCCTAAAATAAATGTTGTTCCTTGGGGGAAAGTTTTTTTAATGTAATTTGATTTGTTTGGCTCTAAGAGATAAAAGAGAAGCAAAGGAGCCTTTTGCCCCAAAACACTCAGATCATATTTAAGCATTATTTCTGGACATCGACTTTTTGTAAATATTCATGCAAAAGGTTCACTATTTGATTGCTCTCAAAGCATTCCAAGCAATCAAAATAATGTGGATTTTTTTTAATTACCTAACGTTATACAGGTAAGGTTTTCTCAGCATTTAAATTTTAGTTAATTTTAATGAAAAGTGAAGAAAGCAATTCAAGATATGCAAGGTTTGGGAAAATTACTTCTTATTAGAACATTTCTGAAATATCCATCTATAGTATCACTATATACACTGTCTTATCTTAATTGGCGAATTTGCTATAGATGAGCTATGTTACAACCAACTTTTTCTACTTAAAAATTTTAAGGTGACACATTGGAAATGATAACCTCTTTAACATAATTTTAAGAGCTTTATGTACTAGGTAGTTTGGATGCTAATGCTTAATTTGAGTGACTATAAAATAATTTGGTTTTTTTAAAGACTGAGAAGCATTTCCCAAGGTTAACTTTTTCAACAGAAAATTGAGTGTTAGAAATTTCACCTCCCACAGACCAGAATTCACAACCATTGGTCAGGGGCAAATACCACTGGCTCTGCATCCTCAGTCACTTCGTGCCATTTCACCAAGAAGGAGCCAAAGGTAAGTTTTTACACTTGCTTTCTTCTTGGGTTATGGACTTTTTTCCCCTACTATAACAACCTTTAAAAAAATAATTCAACTTGCTTTAATATTTTGTGGTGAACTTTGATTCAATGGATTGGACTTAATTTTGCTCTTTTTATATGTATATTATTCTTGGAAAATCCAAAACTGTGAATTAGCTTAGGAATTCATAACATACAGAAAAATACTTGATCTTAATAGCCATGATAGATGCCAATAAAATTATAGTAGTTTCCAGTATATTCCTTAAATCAGGTGCCCTGACACAGAACACATTCTTTGCTGGTATTGACAGGCACTATTGATTATTACTGATTGAAATGTTATGCCAAAGAAGAACATGATGAGATTTCAGGTGCTTAAAATATACTGACAGTCATATTAAAATTATGCATTTATGTCTTTTAAGCTATATATTTTAAAGGTTTTTAGAGGAATATATTATTAAAATATCATTAAATGGTGTGAATTGGACAGTAAGTTCAAAGCTTCAGACACTACATTAAATACTAATATAATTACTTGAAGTAGAGAACATGCTTTTTAAAATATAGCTATATGTTCTTCATATTTCTAAGGTTCACACATACTGCCTTACTGAAGATAACTTTATGGGATATGCCAAATGCAAGTAAACTCTAATATGCAGACATCTGTAATCAAATATAGAGTATGAAGTAAGAAAAAGTATAAGCAAGTGCATAATTCTTTTGAACAATGAAAGTTGCCAGAAATATACAAGAAAAATATTTATGTTATTTTTTTTAGGTAAATGGTGGCCACTGTGAGTGTTTCCACCTGAATAGGGAAGAATGGTCCCTGAAAGATTTGCAAATTGCACTGCTTTAGGTAGGACTTGGTTGGTAATTGCATAAAACAGTTCCAAATCTGAGATCCTGCAAAGACTTCTGCAAAGGCCAGTAAAATAGAGGCTTAGTTTATCCACTGTGAATAAAAAAATTATTTGAAGAAAGCATAGGAGGGGATAAAAAGGAGCTCCTTGTACTACTTCTTATTCTCAGAGGAATTTCATATCCTTCTTGCCTAAACCTGCTTCATAAAGACTTTCTTTCAAGTAACTGAAGGTCAGTTTGTCTGCCAGTGCATTCAAGTTTAAAAGTAATATTTATCATGAATTCCCTTTTATATGTGTGCATAGGTAAAAACACCATATGTACTGTTCTTAAAGTAAACCTATGGAGTTTATGCAAAATATAAAAGCTTTAAAATCAGACATGTTTGATAAAAATTTTTACAAATACTTTTCTTCCTCAATAAATGATCACCAGGTAACAATTTTCATAGGCCTAATTTCAATGTTTAAAATTTAAACATGAGAGATTTTTCCTAAACTAAAATGTCTTCAAAGGAGTATATATAGAATTAAAATACTTAAAGCTATAAGATCTTGACTGAATCCCCCAAAGCATAATGCGATCATGGGAAATGTGTTGTGTTTATTAAAGAATCACCAAAGGTCGCTCTATTCTTGTATGTGTGCAAATCCTCCTTTAAAAAAATCTTGCTAAATGGTGACTGTTAAGTCATGTATTTCAATTGATTCTGAGTTTAAATTTTAGATAGCTATTAAGAATCAAAATGAACACTAAGGACTAAAGGAAAAATGATTTTATTGTCTGCTCCATTTAGTTAAGGACAACGTTTTAAAAATATTGCTTGAAATATTAATTTTATATATGTAAGTATTAAATTATGTATGTGTTAATGATACCCAGAGGCACAAAAAAGTAAAAAGAAAAAAATTCATTATTTTGTATGGAAAAAGCCCTAGGCTTAAATGTACAAGAAACAGTCCTGTTTGTATTACTAGCCAAGTCCATTTTGGTTTCCTCATTTGTAAAATGGTGTGACAGTTACAGTGATTATCATCATCATCATCATCCCTATATTGCAGAGTTGATGAAAGAATCTGAATGCTTAAGAAGTGGTGAAACACTTAGATAATGTGAAAACTTTTGTGAATAAGTGTATCACAACTTTCTGCATCCCATTTTCTCCATGTTTCTCTGTAAAATAAAATCAATTTCACTGTAATTATAATATATACTGTAAAAAATGTGGATAGGTTTGTGAATTTAATTTAAACATCTGGCATCAATAGTCTTCAGAAGCCACACAATTTCATGTGTTATGTTTACAAATTATCCATGGAAAAAAAATGACCAGCATGAGATTTTCAGCATTGACAGTGATTTAGCATTCCTTTTTAGTGCAAACTGTTCATAAGTTACTATCCATTAAATATTTATACATTTTAATATTTTATAACTAGGAAGATTTGAAAAATGAAAACATTAGCAAGACTCATTCTGGGATTTGTCATCCTGGATGCTGCTGTGACTGCCCCAACTCTAGAGTCCATCAACTATGACTCTGAAACCTATGATGCCACCTTAGAAGATCTGGATAATTTATACAACTATGAAAACATACCTATGGGTCCAGCTGAGGTAATTGATTCCTCCTAGTCTTAAGACTTTTTTAAAGCATTGGATGAGGAATGAGGATTTCTTATCTTCAAATAGATTTTTGTTTACTTATAAGTAGAGATGTTCTGATTAATCATTTCATTTAACTTTTTTCTCTAGAACATGGTCAGTGTGGTTAATGCTGGGAGACTCTTGCTTTCTTACACTTCATTTTACTTATATCTCCTAACGAAATTGAAAAATAAGATTTTCTACCAAGTTAGAACAGAAAAATATCAGAAGAGGTGGCAATCAGTGAGGAAAAGACAAGTTCAAGTAGTATGCATGGGATGATAAGAAAGTTTGAGAAATATGAAGTAAAGAAAATAAGATGTGAAATTAAAATACAATAGAAGAAAACAAACAGGGTTCAGAAAAAGGACAATGGCTTGGAACTCCACATATTCTAAGAGCAAATATTCTTCCCTAAATGACTGATTACTCTCAGCAGTAATGTAAGCATTGGAAAAGGTTAGAGCCCATTACCTAAATCTAATATGACATGTTCCTAATTAAATGGTAGCCTTTTTACATAACTAAAAGATACAGACTAATTTTTCTAAGTCAGAAAACAAACAGACCTTGAAATGCTGGAGTATAACTAATGTACAACATTGGCAAAAACTAATTAAGTATAAATAAACCAAAAGGGAAATTACATCACCTTTACAGAATCACAGCATATTTGAGGCAGTCATTCAAGTGTAAATCTTAGAATAACCTCTTTTGATAACTAGGGAAATGAAATATTTAGACAAAAACATGTATTTAAATTGTATGGGACTCAGGTATATCTTTGTTAAGACAGTAAACACTCTCATTTTTGTTGATGTTGCATTATAAAATACAAGAATCAGACTTTCACCATACAACAGTTTTCACAAATCCTTCCATTACCCTCTTCTTTCCCTCTTTCTTTCACACACATTCTCACTCTTTCGCCTATTTTTAGTAAAGTTGCAGACTTCACAGCAGGTCACTTTTCTTCTGAACATGTGGTTATCACTCTGTTTTCCAAGTGTTTATTAATATTCACTGTTTGATTCATTTCACAGTGTGGCTTCTGTTATGTGAAGGGGATTTTCTGTTGAAAATTTATAGTCTGCAATACCAGTCTTGCTGTATGTGCTCTATACCTCTAACCTAATGCATCAATGTCTTTTGCATAGAAGAAAGTTTTTCAGTGCTTAATTCATCTGCCCTGCTTCTTTTTCTGTATAAATATTAAAAAAAACCTCAGTGCATATCTGCAGTTATCTACCAAATTAAATATTTTAATTTAAGCTTCTTGGTTATTCCTCCAAAAAATATTTCATAGGATTGGTGAGTACCATAATGGGGAATTCTCTATTTTAAGTAGGGCAGGGGAATGTGGATTCAAGGAATTATTTATTCCCTTCAGAATACCAAATGCAGGAGTTCCCTTCGTGGTTCAGTGGAAACAAATCCGACTAGGAACCATGAGGTTGCGGGTTCGATCCCTGCCCTTGCTCAGTGGGTTAAGGATCTGGCGTTGCCACGAGCTCTGGTGTAGGTCTCAGACGCAGCTCAGATCCCGCGTTGCTGTGGCTCTGGCGTAAGCTGGCAGCTATAGCTCCTATTTAGACCCCTAGCCTGGAAACCTCCACATGCTGTGGGTGCGGTCCTAAAATGACAAAAAGACAAAAAAAAAAAATACCAAATGCATAACAGAGGGAATACCATTTGAGACCAAGGTTGCCCTAGGCAAAACTGTGAAGATAATGAGCTTTATCTGTAGACCCCTTTGGAGTCATGCCTTGCTGTCAGGATCCTTTTTGTTACAAGGAGGCCCCAGAAATTCTTGGGAGATTCTGAAGTTCTGCCTCCCATCAGGAAGATTAAACTAATAGCTATATCTATATAAAGATGATTTAGTATACAACCTTCCCTGAGGATTTGGTTATTCGGGAATAACAACCTTCCTGCAAGTTAATGAATCTGTGGCATCCTATCCTTACCCACCTTAGTTCTCACTTCATGCAAACCTAATTTTCACAATGGCCTAGTCACACTCAGAAACCTTAACAACTTAGTATTGCAAAGAGCCACTGATAATCCCTGTAGTTGATCAAAATGTACAATTCAGCCCTGATTTAACAATCCTTCGTGGTATAATCATAATCAGAAAACTGGTTTTAGATGGGTGATACATGGAGATATACGTATGCATGTGCTATAATGAAACTATAAGCTATACATAAAACATAAGCTATACATAATTTTTTTGAAAAAATTCATAAGGGATTTGTCTAGTAGCAAAAATCAAACAACCAACACCCTTAATCAACACCTATGGAAAAAAAATTCTCAAAGAAATAAAATAAGTATGATAAAGTAAATAAAATGACACGAGGAACAAAATTCAGAAGAACTTTAGCTCAGATCTTAATGAATTATGGCTATATATTTCTTTACAAACAAAGAACTAGCATATAATTCCCTATGAAATAATGTGAAATAAAGTCAATACTTCCAGTCATGGGAATGGATATTAGAATTTGGTTAACATTAATTTCTTGAATGCAGTCTTGCAAATTCAGATTCAGGGAGGTCAGATAAGCTTATTTAAATGATCTTTATAAATTAAAGGCAGTGGTTCCACATATTCTTGATCTTATATGACACTTTTTAAGTGAAAAGTGGTAGCACACCCACATACAGTTGATGTAAAAGTTCATAGTAAATGATGCACATGAAGAATGATGGGATCAGATTCTGTAGTTTTTTTGTCCTTGATCCCAAGAGTATGGTTCTACCAGATTTAGCTTAGAATTTATTTCATCCGTAAAAAGACAACCTTATATTCTAAAATTGTAAGTGTGTAGGATAACTGCTTTAAATGCCAATTTATTTCTTATAAATTCAAAGACTTGGCATCTTATGCTAATATGGTAGACTCTTTGGTCTAAACTTTGAATGATTAATACTTAAGGCCTTCAGTAAATGTGGAAGGCAGAATTCTAAGATGTTCCCATCTCTTGGTGTATCCATGGTCTTCATAATTCTTAACATCATGAATATTGGGATATCACCTCCTGTAATAGGTTATGTTATTTAGCACAATTGAAATTTAAACAGGGATTTTCTTGATCAGCCTGACCTAAACTCACGAGCTCTTTAAATAAGTGTCTTGATATTAGAGACAAAATTTGAAGCATGAGCGAAACTCCAGTGCAAGGGAAACTGTCCATTACTGGCTTTAAATATAGATGGGTCTACATGACAAGGAATGCGGGAAGTGTCTAGATGTTGAGAGAAGCAATACCCACCAAGCATATGGGGACCTTAGTCCTAAAGATACAAGAAATTCCAAGTTCCATATGAGGTTACAGCCCCGGCCATCACCTTAATTTTGGCCTTGTGAGACTCTAAGCTAAGAATATAGTCAAACCGTTCCTGGACTTCTGAACCACAGAAACTACGAGTTTAAAAATGGATGTGGTTTTAAACTATTAAATTTATAGCAACCAGTAATGCAGCAATACAAAACTAAGCACATGCAATGAATTAAACTTTTTTTCTGAAAGCCAAATCTGAATTACTATACTGGTTCAAGGCTTGCATGTATGAGTCCAGTGACTTATCTAGTCAGTAAGCCAAACCACTCCTGATTCCCAGAGTTGGAATCTCAGTAGAGCTTTATTGCTTTCTACTGGTGGTAGTATATTCATTAGGAAGGGTAATGGAAAGTATTTCTGTTTTTGAAAATTATATGCAGCAACAGTACATCAGACTGGTGACTTAGGAGACTTCTAATGATCTAGGACATGCGGAATCCACTGGATATTGTGTTCAAAAAAGAGTTTAGGTCCAGAAAGTCCATCATTATGTCTGTATTATCCAGCAGATAAATTGCTGGTATAACATAAAGTTGTTGCAGTTTTTACTGATCTTTCATTTTACTTTAATGATATGAATAGCAACTGGTTAGAAGCCATTAGATCAAATGCAGACTTTTCGCTTCCTGATGGACAATATCTAACCCTGAGCACTTGTTATGCGTCAGGTACTAGGAATATTACATGTATTATCTCATTTATCTCTCTCAACAAAACCATGAAGCACCATTGTTATTACCATGGAAGACATGGGGTTATTTGGAAAAAAAGCAGTCAAGTAACTTGACTAAGATTACAGTTATTCATAATACATAATCATAGTGATGTTCTTATATCAGAAAATAATTTCCGGAAGACCAAGATTATACTAACCTCCCTCCCTTTTCTGCCATTTTCTAATTGTTCGTTTAACTTGAATCAGTTTTGGTTGAACTGAATGCCAGGCACATTCTACACTGAACTCTTAAAAAGAGAAAGAAAAGCATTCTTCTATGGGTGAATAATGTGAACCAGAAGTAACCTTTACAGACAACTGACTTATCTACTTACCGTAAGAAAAAATGGCTTAAAATTACCTCAAAGAATAATTCTGAATAGGTGTTCTTCAGTGTATGGGCAATAATTGGAATATGTATACTCACACATTTGGGAGTCTGGGATCCAGGGGAACATTTTGCTGTTTTCCTTAAAGGGATCATCAAAAAACTACATAGTTCAAAATTTGCTACTCCTTGAGTGGCTTAAATTGAGATTGTGTTTTTGACCAAGGAAGGTATCGGTGTGTCTGTTTTCATGGTATGTTTTTTAGGTAGTCGATTGTCCATTTCTCTGAGGTCTAAGAAAAAAACCACTGGTCTTGCCATGAGTAACTTATTTTGTTCAAAAAAGTACTCAGTGGCCATATTAATATTTATAGAGGTTCTGCTGAACTATATGAACTTTAATTCCTCAAGGAAATTTCCTTGGCTCCATCACATAATTAGACTTCTCCTTACCTATTCCAAAATTACTTCTATTTAACTGCACCTACACTGTTCCAAGAATGTTATACCATGGAGTCCCATAAAGTAGTTGAACTCAAACGTATCCATTGTAGGATCATGTGGGGAGCATCACACAATGCTCTTTCATGATGATATGGAGAAAATATTTCTCTAGGCCTCAGTGTCAGAATGGGTTGCAATTTTTAAGAAATTTGTTTGGATCATACATTTGTCACTAAGTGTGTTTGTCATTTTGCTCAGAAACAAATCTTAATTTTTGCTTCATTCTTCCCTGGTTTTCTATTATTTCTCCCACCGTTATTTTCCTGTCACCCTGTCATGTAGATTTTTTTGAGGTATTACCATGTACGCCTTAAAAACTGCCTTTCTGGAATGAGATAGGAGATGCATTCATCAGTATATAACGCTGACTAATAAAAGACTATCAGTGACAACTGGCCAAAAGCAAATTTCTTGAATAAGGAATGCTATTCTTCCTCTTACCTTCTATTGATCTTAAAATTAAGGCCATTTTTTCCTCTATTACAGAAATTACAAGTGGTGAATTGCTTAAAACTGTCTTTATAAAGAAAACTGCCATTGAAACAAATAAATTCAGCTTCGAAAATAGCAGAATAGGTGAAGAAGCTATAAGCTTCATCAAAGGAATGAAAATTAAACATAGTGGAGTTATAGGACTGAGACAGAACTCAGTGAAGACTGCTATACCATTACAATAACAGGGTGCATGCAAAAAATTTTAGAATATATATTGGTGGTCTGTAACACCTGAAATTGCCTAAGTAGAATGAATCTTAGACTACTTACAGAAATCTACATCCACTTTAGATAATATATATAATAAAGGTCTTAAAATTAGGTTATCTAAATATTACAAATTGGTACCAAACTTTGTTAATACTAGAGGTTAGTTTGCCTCAAAATTCATCTTTATATTTTCTGGAAAAATAATTAAATCAGAAATATTTCTACTATTTATTTCCTTAAGTGAAAAAAAGCATGCAATATTTTTGTCTTTATATTCAGAATTATGTCTCACTTTGGCTAATTTATACAATATGTTTTGAAGTTTTGAGCATATTGTTACCACATAAAATGCCTTTTATTGGAAGAAATAACTTGTTAAAGTTTCAGTAAGCCTGCATTAAATATTCTTTTTAGGATATGGCAAAAAAATGAAAGCAAATCTTTCTCTTCACCCTCCCTTTTTAACGAAGATGCTCTGGAGGATGAGAGGAAAGAATTTTGCTGATGGTCTTTTAATATGGTTGTCTGATTGACTTTCCAAATGCTTCTTTCAAAAGCAGAATTAAACCATTTGATTCTTATTTTAAGCTATTTGAAAACGTTAACAAATGAAGCAACAAATATGTGCAATCATGTAGGCTCATCAAGAAAAAAAAATCATTGATAGTATTTGCCAGTTATTTGTTTGTGTTTGTATTTGTATTATACATTATTTATGAGACCACAAACATAAGTTAATCTTCATAACTGTCCCTTTATATAAAACATCATCAGCATCATCATTATTATTAAGAACAGCTGAGGATCAGAATGTTGCCCAAGGTTATTTAGCTAGTAATTTTCAGAGTAAAATTTAAACCAGATTCTTTTAATGCCAAACTAGAAAGACTCTGGCACTAAAACCTCCATTATTTTTCTGCTGCTTCTCTTTCATCTTTACTTCTTTTAGCTGTGTCCAATATTGAGGTTTATTTTCTCTGAAATTGAGTAATTTAATTATTAGGAATCAGAAAAACAAACATTTTCAAGTGATTACAGTTAACAATTAACATACTATCTAAGTATCTCTTTTAGCTGTCAAAGTATTTAAGGGAGAGACAGAAAGATGATCCCTCTAAACTGAAAGCAGCTTTGTCAAAAATATGGGGATTGAGCAATCTTTGCCAAACACATTTCTTTCTCATTCATTCTCAAGATAAAGTAGAAAATAAGATACAGCTTTTATCGCCAGTGTTTCTGGTCACATACTTTTAGATAATTAATATGAATCACTTAAATAAATTTGAGCACCAGACTTACACTTAGAGCAGAATTCTAGTCCACTTAGCATTTCTACATGTCATTATGTGGAACCCATAAGAATATTCTTTTAGCAACCTAGCCTCAACAGCCCAGGGCCTTTAAACATGTTTGGAAACCAACTTTAGATATAATGATCACAACAAAGAAAATTTTTAAGATTTAGTATCAATTGACAGGATAATTTGGGAGAAAAACAAATTTAAAATTCTATTTTCTTTAACAAAAATCTTAGTTTGTGCTAAAGTATAAATCCAAATAACATTCTGGACTTTGAAGACTTTTTTTAAGGAGATAGACCTATAATTTAAATATTATTTGCTGAGGAACTGAACTTACTGGTTAAGCATTGCCTGGCATAATGGGGATCTAAAGTAAGCAAGTAAGTAGGCAAGGACATTTGCTCCTCAATCTGGCTTTGTCTGGTCACTTAAACCATTAACACACACACTACAAAGAATGGTGGAAGAAATCACTGGCTTTGGGTGTTGCTCATGTATACACCTAGGTCATCCTTGTGGGACAGTTTTTCACAGTGTTGAATGACACGGGCTATGGGGTCAGACTCCTTAAGTGTGAGTCCCAAATCTGTCACACCAACTCTGTGGCCTCAGACAGTCATACAACCCTTCTGAGCCTCGGCTTCCTATTTAAAGGAAACCTTGTAAGAATTAAATAAAAAGCTTAACAGTTCAACTTAGAGCCTGGCACTAGCAAATGTTCAATACTTGTTATCTTTACCACGGAATTAGCCGTTTAATCTAGAGGCACTGATACTCATGCACTAGTGATCAGGGAAGCCTTCATGGAAGGGATGGGAGCTGAGCTATTATGAAGACTAAGCCTATTGGGCAGAGGTTCACTTTAGATAATCGATCCACTTACCAACCTTTTGCTGAGAGCCAGGAATAGAAGCAGGTAAATCAGACAAAGTCCCTCCCTGTCCCCCAGTATCTCTCAGTCTAGTCATCTTATAAACACACAATTGCAACATGATAAAGGAAGTGAAAAAAGATAAGTATAAATAATATCTGTAGCTATCTACTGGGACATAAGGTTTCTATGAGTTCTGTCACAAAATATATGCATACACTGAGAAATTACATCCCCAAATCTGTTATCAGTCACGAACCTGACAGAAAATGTGAGATATAAATTATCTTACATGTTCATCTACCACTTTTTTGAACAGTGTGTAAGTCTATTTATATGAGTAAATGCTATAAGGATTACAGAAATAATTATAAACATATAATAAACATTATATAGAAAAATTAGATAAAATATAAGCTATACACAGTATTATCACATAAAATAGTTTATAAAAATATATAATATAGAGTATAATGTATATTTCTATAATATCGCATCTCATATATTATTAATTATGCATTATATTACATTATGGTATAAAAATATGAATTAAGAGAGTGAGGCAGAGAAAAAATAAGAGTTAAGAACATAATATGAAGCCAGGAGCCAACCTATTTGAAAATGCATACTATTTTGTATTATGACACCTGTAGGTACATATAGCATTGAAGTTTTTCTGGGCAATAGTGTTAGGTTTTAAGGAACTTCAAACTTACACCTACCATGCCCCACCTGACTTCAGAATCAACTGGGATACAGAAATGGGATTCAGACAAATAGAGTTCAAAATAACCCCCTTATTACTAATAAAGGTTAAGTTGAATATACGACTTAGATGTGAAGCAACTGGGGGTTCTTAACACAAAACTTCAGAAATCAACTAGGTCATCAGTAACAGGAAATGCTGGTCAACCAGAGGCCTCAAAATACAGTAAATCATAGTACATGCATGGAAGGGTTGGTTGGGGGTGGGCGCAAAAAAGGAACATGTACTCCTAACCGTCAGGCAACTTCCCCTAAAAAAGATGATGTACCACTCAGGCCAAGTTGTTCCTTCTCCCACTCATCAATTACCCTGCTCATTCTTCCTCCCTCAGGAGGAGGGGCCAATAGAGGATGGACCCACTCTCCAACAAGGTAGCTTCTCAAGCTATCAGGTTTGGCCGTTAAGTTCAATACAGCTTTCCATGTCAAGAGGAAAAATCAGGCCATTTTTAGGACAGTGGCTCTCTACCTTCATGAGGCCTGTCCTCATGCCAACCACCAGTCTTAGGTACCCTCAGAAAGTCTTTAGGTTCTGACTCAGAAGGCTCTGAAACGGATTCAAGAACATCACTGAATTTATCTCAAAGGCCTTTCTGCACCTGAGATTGAAATTTAACTCAGTCCCATGTTATACCTGAAATTATATCAAGCCACATTACCTAATAACAGAGTTTTTGAGAGCTTCTGCAATGACATGAAATGTTAATATACTCCAATAAGACAATATGGGAAACATAAAGAGGACACACATTTGCATATAGCTCCCCTACACCTATGAATTTTTTGAGGAAAAATTTAAATTGAACATTAATGTCTCTTGGATATTAATGTCTAACATTGTTTCAATCCAAAGATATTATAGTACAAAATCAGATTTGCTTGCCTAGTGATTTACAAGACTAAGAATATGTAGTCCAAAACTTCCCTTTCTCAATTCCTTTTACTTCATCCCAGCTAGACAAATTCTTCATGCTTGGGTCAAGCTGGCTTCTTTTAGTAACTACAACCTGAGTGGACTCTCTACAGATGTAGTTCCTCCAGAGGTATATAAATTGGTATTCCTTCATACCAAGTTTCCCATGACATTGATATTTAAAAAGAATGAAGCATGAATTGCAAACACAACATTACCACGATATTGACCCTAACCCCATCAAATTAAAATAAAAAGTTAATACTGAATTCCTAAAATAGTTTTTCTAGACAAAAATATATTCCCAAAACTAGTACATACTGTTGCCAGAGACCCAAGAAGAGAGTTTATGGTACTTGAGAAGTCAGAAGATGGAAGAAATTTTGGTTTACCCTTATCCACATATTGGTCAGCTTCTGTTCATTATCTCTAGCCTGCAAATTTGTGTTCAACAACGATTTGGAGAAATCTCCCACCAGGATTTAAATTATGGCACTGTTTTATCATTATTAGAGCAGCTGTTCTCAAAGTGCAATTCCTGAGCTGACAGTAACAGACAAACTGGGATTGGTCAGGAATGATAATTCTCATGTCCCTCTCCATGCCTAATAAATCAGAAACTCAAGAGGGGGGCCCAGCAATCAACAATTTAACAAATCTCCAGGTCATTCTGATGCACCTGTGCTATGAGCAGTGCTTAACTAGGAACATCCCCAAATATCATGTCTCTCAGAGTATCACTGGAGATGCTCTTGTTTCTTAGCACAGTTTCTAACATCCTTTTTTTCTAGCACAGGCAAATGATGACAAGCCCAATCTCCAGGTCTGCCTGAAGCCTCTATTTCTGCAAACTCAAAGCCTCTTCCTGCTAAGCCCTGGGTTTTTGGTACCTGGTGTTACCTGAAGCATGTGTTCTGTTAAGCGGTAGACTCTCTAGTAAGCAAAAATATCCATCCAGGGGTTTCTCCAGCCTGGAAGCCCCAAGGTTTTCTCTTGCTTCCTGCTATGGAATTCAAGAAATCCTTCTCCCTGAGAATTTCGGCCTCTTCCTCATGTTTTTCTGTTGTTGTTTCATTGGAAGAATCAACCTCAACAGATTCTTGAACTGAAACTGCTATTGATGTTTCTGATGCATTTGGTCTTTGAGAGGCTAGTGAAAAGCAATCCTACCATATTCTCACGAAGACTTTACTCAACATTTCAAAGTTCTATAACTTAATTAGCATTTCTGTCTTTTATGAACTATTCTGCAGAATAAATTTCCCCTCTAGTGTGGTGGTTCTCGACCCTGGCCAGATATTTCAGTCACCACTAGAGTTTCCAAAACAGCTTAATGCTTAGACCACACCCCAGACTATTAAAACAAGAATCCCTGGGGTATGACCCAGATAGAATATTTGATGTCCCTCAGCTATTCTTTCAATGTGAGTCAGTTACTATTTTTGTTTAACCAGTTTAATATACTTTTTAATTTGGTCCCTTTACTTCTCTAGTACTGTGTGCTAAATGAGAGTCTTCTCTATTCTTTGTGGTCCAGACTTTTGTTTTACTGACATAATCCTCTAGATTTTGTCTTGTGCCATATTTCATAGGGATATTAAAAAAAAGCACTAAATTATAAATATGCCTTGGAGTTCCCTTGTGGCACAGTGTCTCTCAGTGATACTGGAGGATCTGGCATTGTCACTGCAACGACTGGGGTCGCTGCTGTAACATGGGTTTGCCCAAAAATCTGCCAAAAGTAATATTGTTTAAAAAGTTATTGGAAATCTTCACATTTCTAGGTTGCATAGTCTTACCCTGGACATGTTCTCCCACCATACTAATTTCTAAAGCAAGATTGGGCCTGACCTCTTATTATCCTGTGGAGCCATATTTTAATGTGCCTAATTTTTGTAGGATTGTCCCTAATTCCACAAATTTCTTATTCTAAACCTCTTAAGGCAAGTCATGATAAACTCTGTCTTGAGTTTGCTAGGAACAGAGAGGCTTACACTGTTAAGTTACATACACACAAACACACACATGCATACTCAAGAGACATTAAAATAATCCCAGAATTACTGCTTAATAATGTTGTCGTACAATCATTGGCTTGTGATATCAATGTACCCCATATAAGATGTTGATAAGTGGGCCCCAAAGAATAATCACAGCAACAGCATATCTTGCTAACATTCAATGTGGCTTTAAAGAGGTAAATAGTATATATGCGAATATATTACCAAATGCTCCATTTCTTAACACATATAAGGAGAAAAACAGGAAAAATATATCTAAAAGGTACTAAGGCTGGAACAAATTTTTGTGTAAGTATGTTAGCTCTGGAGTTATGACATCAAAACGCTGATCAAAGACAAAATATGAAAGAAATCAAATTCAGAACACTTTAGATAAAAATCCTTCACAGTAACTATAACATATACAGAATGAATCCATAACATATACAGAATGGAGACTGAAGGGGATCTGTACATTTTGGTACTGAGATTATAAAGGAAGATCATAGCGTCAAATACTGCCAAAGCCAAGTATCTACTATTCAGCAGCTTTCTCCTACTGGCAGGATGATTTCTATCACGCTAATGACTTCAAACCTTATGAGTGTCAACAAATCTAAGGATTTTGAATGCTTGGAAGACAGTCCTTTCTTTACCTTATGCTATTACAGAGCTGACTTACTTAGGGTCTTTGTTCTGGTTCTATAACCAGCAACAAACATTTGATTATAATTAAGGCCCGAAGTGAGGTTAAAGAGACTCCAAAGAACATATTGGTGGCAATGACAGTGTTCAGAATAGCATACTGGTTTAGCATAGTCTTTTGAATTTGTTTAAAGTAATTCTTCCCCTTAGAGATAGTCAGGTTTCTAAATTTGTAAAAGTCACAAGGTTTATCCCACTGATCTTGTACAACAGAAAAACTGTAGTGTTATAATTATCTATTTTGAAGGTAATTGACTATTAGCTGCTCCTCCCTGGAACATCCCCTGAAATGCACATTTTCCTATTTAAAATGCCTGTAGGAGTTCCGGTCGTGGCGCAGTGGTTAACGAATCCGACTAGGAACCATGAGGTTG
>PVHT021183619.1:3011612-3083902 GCA_004024745.2 Catagonus wagneri | reverse complement strand
GGGCATTCAGTCTATTAACATTTAAGGTAGTTACTGATATATATGTTCTTATTGCCATTATATTAACTGTTTGGGGTTTTTGTTGCTTTTTTTTTTTTTACCCTGAAGTTTTGAAAGAGGAGTCTATATACAAATGAGATTGTTTTAAGTTGTTGGTTTCTTAATTGCATGTGCTTCTCCACTGACCTGCATTTGTACTCTCTTCTCAGGATTTCTGATTTTGGTAGCATAATTGTGCATGGATGATTTAGTATCTTTATTGTATATATGTCTTTACTGGTGAGCCTTGTCATTTGTGGTGTTTTTGTTTCTGGTTGTGGCCTTTTCTTTTATGACTACAGAAGTTCCTTTAAGATTTGTTGTAAAGCTGGTTTACTGTTGGAGAAATCTCTTAGCTTTTGCTTATCTGTAAAGATTTTGCTCTCTCCTTCAAATCTGAATGTGAGCCTTGCAGGGTAAAGCAATCTTGGTTGGAAGTTTTTCCCTTTCATCACATTAAGTATATCATGCCACTCCCTTCTGGCTTGCAGAGTTTCAGATGAGAAATCTGCTGATAACCTTATTGGGCTTCCCTTGTATGTCATTTGTTTCTTTTTCCTAGCTGCTTTCAAAATTTTCTCTTTGTCTTTAATTTTGGTCATTTGGATTAATATGTGTCTGGGGGTGTTCCTCCTTGGGTTTATTTTATATGGTACTCGTTGTGCTTCCTGGATTTGAGTGAGTGGTTCCCTTCCCATATTAGGGAAGTTTTCGGCTATTATCTCTTCAAATATTTTTTCTGTCCCCTTCTCTCTCTCTTCTCCCTCTGGCACCCCTATAATACGGATATTGGTGCGTTTAACATTATCCCAGAGTTCTCTGAGACTCAACTCATTTCCTTTCAATCTTTCATCTCTTTTCTCTTCCACATTAGTGATTTCCACTAATCTGTCGTCCACCTCGCTGATTCGTTCTTCTGCCTCCTGTATTCTCCTGTTGGCTGCTTCTAATGAATTTTTTATTTCAGTTATTGTATTTTGCATCTCTTCTTGTTTAATTTTTACAGCTTGTATTTCTCTGCTCAGTGTTTCCTGTAAATTATCAATCTTTGCCTCCAGTTTATTTCCAGTGCCTGGCATCATCTTCAGCATCAACAGTCTAAAGTCTCTTTCTGAGAGGCTGGTAATCTCATCACTGAGCTGTTTTTCTGGGCTTTTCTCTTTCTCCCTTATCTGGGTTATAGTTTTCTGTCTTTTCATTTTTATAGGTTTTTGGTGTGGTGATCTTTTTGCCAACAATAGAGTGGTAGCCCCTCTTAGTTCTGGCATTTGCTTCCCCTGTGACTAAAGCTGGTATGGGTGGGGCTTGCTGTAGGCTTCCTGATGGGAGGGACTGACACCTGCCCAGTGGTAGGTGGGGTTGATCCCTAGCCCTCTGATGGGTGGGGCTTTGTCTCTGGATGAGATTAGAGGCTGGCTGTGTGCCTGAGGGGTCTTTAGGCAGCCTGTTTAGTGGTGGGTGGGGCTGTGATCCCACCTGGATTATTGTTTGGCCTGGGGCTTCTCAGCGCTGATGGGAGGGACCAGATTTTCCCAGAAATGGCCCCCTCCAGAGAAATACAGGCTGATGAATGTTCCCGAGAGCTTTAACTCCAATGTCCTTCCCCCACAAGCCACAGTCACCCCTATTTTCCAAGGAGATCCTCCAAGAATTGCAGTAAGGCTCCACTCGGATTCCTATGGAGACTGCTTTTCCCTGGGACCCAGTGCACGTGAAAGTCTGTGTGTGCCTTTCAAGGATGGGGCCTCTGTTTCCCCCAGTCCTGTGGAGCTTCTGCATAAAAGCCCCACTGGCCTTCAATGCCCGATGCTCCGGGGGCTCTTTCTCCCTGTGCACAATCCTCAGGCATGGGGTTTTGACGTGGGGCTCTGAACTCTCAGTCCTGTAGCTAAGTCTCTGTGATGCAGTTACTTTGTAGTCTGTGGGGCTTCCCACCCAGGAGGTATGGGGTTGCTTCTATCACGTAATCGCCCCTCGTACCTCTTGATGTGGTCTCCTCCTTGTCTTCTGGAGTAGAATATCTTTTTTGGAAGTTTACAGTCCATTTGGTTGAAGGCTGCTCTGCATTTGGTTGTAGTTTTGCTGTTTTTTGGGAGAGAAGTTGAGCTCCAGTCCTTCTATTCCGCCATCTTAATCCAATCTATCTATTCTTTTCCTTTATTTAACAGTATGATCACCACTAATGAGTCAAGAATCTGCTACTTGTATTAGGGAGTGACAGTCTTTTCTCGCTGTGCATTTTTAAGATCAGTTCTACATCATAAGAACAATATAAAATAATTTCAGTTTCTTGGGTTTGAGGACCTCATTGCGATTCTATCCTTGACTCACTTTTATCTACTAAAATCTGCATTATTTTTTCTATTCCAATAAGAACAATTATATTTTCATTCTTGGATGAATATCAGTGAGTCACCTAGGATCTTAATGTATATACACACTTTCGCTTTATCTTTCTTCAGGGCTTTATTGCACTGTCCTGTTTCTCAACTACACGTACAGGAAAAGAAAAGATCATTAAGAATTCCCATTTCTATCTAAACTGAGTTGTAAAATTATAGTGAATATAGTTCAGATAAGGAGGATATGAAGAAAGATCAGGGAAACATTCAAGACTGGTTAATTGATCTCTCAGAGTTAACAGGTTCTCAGGCAGAGTCATTACATTCCCCAAATCCAGGGAGCACCATTTACACAGAGTACCAAATGAACAGTGGTTTTAGAGTAGTGCAATGGAGTGACTCTGACCACTCTCTGAGTGTATAATTCCATCTTGCCCTCAGATATATAACCAAAACCCTTAGATCAACAGTAGATTCAAAACCAGCATCATCGAGTGAATTCAAAGCACAACTCCTTTTTGTTTCCTTTCACAATATGTCTGCACCTACAATGAATGAAGGTCTTTTGGAAAATGTGGAGATGTCTGAGTCATAAGTACTGCAGTCTCTTGCTCTCTCATGCACTTTTAGTAGGCTAAGATATTTTGTTATTCTGATATCCAAAATAAATCTTTAAAGTATTAAAAATTGCCAATGTTTGCCTTTAATTATTCAACAGGATTTATCAGGAGGTCTAATAATTGCTAGGCACATTGCGAACATAATGGTTTTTAAAAAACCCAATAATATATGTATTAATCTTCATCGGAAAAGAGATATAGTCAAATATTTACATAAACAACATAAATCTCGGTACCAGTTATCTCGTGCTATGTAACAAATAATACCAAATGTGAGCGGCTCAAAACAAGCATTTACTTGGCTCACAGTTCTACAGTTCAGCAATTTGGGCTGTGCTATACTTCTAGTTTCCACTGGGCTCACTCACAGTTTCTACCAGCTACTGGGTTGTTTCAGGGATGACTGGCTAGGTTGGTCTCAACTTATACGACTTTTCTCTAACCATGAGCTCTCTAATCTTCCAACAAGCAGATGCCAGCTTGTTCATGTAATGACTGGGCAGAGTTTCTAGAAAGCAAATGAAAACATGCCCTCAACAACAACACAATGTCAGTGCATTCTGCTGACTAAAACAAATCAGAGGGCCAGCCTAAATTCAAAATTCAAGGAATGAGAAATTAACCTCTATTTCTTGATAGTAATTGTTGAAAAGTTATGCTGCCAAGGATCTAAGGAAGGGAATAACAGCAAAAATCAATACCCCCCTCAGAAAAAAGTACCACAAATTCAGTGGTAGATATGCAGAGGTACACAAAGCTCTGCGAGCCATTAGACATGTTGTCTAAGTCACATAGATCATCAGATGTTGCCTTGAGGAAGTAAGACTTGAACTAGATATAAGGGATGAATAAATTAATTACAAGGAAACATGGGGAGGTGTTGGATATCTCTACTATTTTGATTGTGGTGATGACATTGCATATATTTGCCTATGTCCAAACTCATCAAATTGTACACATTAAATAAGTGAAGTTCTTTGTATATCAATATACTTTCAATAAAACTGTTAAAAATAAAATAAGGGAAAAAGACATGAGGAGTGGGAGAGGTTCCAAGCAGAATGACTAGTGCATGCAAATGTCCTATAGAAGAAGGAGCATGGAGCATATAAGAAACTAAACACAGCCAGTGCAGCAAAAGAGCACAATTGGCAGGAGATGGAGGAAAGGGACCGTGCAAGGGCCAGCCATGCAGGGCTCTGTGTGTCAGAGTTTTAAATATATTTTAACAATAATAGGAGACATTTCCCTGGCATGAAATGTCTGACATTATTCCAGGTGTTTTATGCATATTAACATTTTCATCCTAATGCAGCTGTACTATCCATAGTAGGATTTTATAAATAGAGAGGTTCAGGGAGATGAAGTAACCTGCCCAAGATCTCACACCGAAGCTAGACTCAAAAGCATCTAGACTGGATCCTTCCTTGTAATCATTATGTTACAGTGCTTCGGCAAGGCCATTGTTCTGGTGGTTATCAAGAGCAATAAAAAGCCACTGAAGGATTTTTAAACAGGGGTGGACATGATCAACTTTGTATTTTTAAGAGTTTATTCTCCCTCCAGGGTGAATACATAGTAAAGGTGGTCACAGCTTCCTGCAGGTAGACTATTACTATATTTCAGGCAAGAGAACATAGTAACTTAGCTAATGGTGATGATAATATACAAGGAGAAAAATGAATGGTATTGATAAATGATGAGAAAATATTAATGACAGGTAAAATGGATAGCTGATCTTAAGTGAAATGAGTGGCACAGACATTCGGTCTAGTTGCTTAGATTATTATAAAGACTGTTGATCCTTCCATATTTATACATTTCATTCAAGAAGGTAGGAATCAATCTGAGTAACTTTGACTTCTTTCATAGCAGTCTTTCCCTCACACGTACATTTCCATTGAGCTCCTCATTGGAAACATAGTGTGCAGAGACAAAAAATATTAAAATATGAAGAAACAAAATACACTAAATTTTATTAACTCAAACACAATGCTTAACAGCAGCAAATGGTTTGTGACTGTTCTGAACAGGTGTGATCCGCATGTTCAGCAAGAAGTCTCTGCTGAAAGGATTCAGTGGCAAATGAAACAGGAAGAAGTGTTACTATGGTTTCTGAATATACTAATTTATCATATTTTTACTCTGAAGTCGAGACAAAATTAAATAAGCTTAATGGTACCAATATGGTTGCATAGATCATTTAGATACCCTTTTTTGTGACGAGACAGACGGGTTTGAGTAAAATTATTTCTAAGCAAATGTTATGGTCATGTAAAATGGTGCTGAGCACTTTTATAGAATCTTCTATGGACAACTCTGCTGATTATTGGAGAATGAAAATCTCAAATCTATTATAATATTATTAATAATAGTACACATATTGCCAATAAAAGTCTGAGTACACATAATCTGGTATAAGAAATATAACTGAACCACTTTCTACTGAGAATCCTTTTTTCTATAGGGAGCAGAAACTTTGTCTAAGACACCTGAGAGTCATTTCAGCCTCCTTTTCCCTGAGATTGCTTTGAGGTGCTGGGTTACTTATGTAGAGACAAGGCTGTTCTGAGTGTGGAGGCTGAGGTATCTTTCCAATCTGACCTATGCTGAGACCTCACTCTAACCAGGTCACTCACTGTCTGTGGGCTACACATTTGTCAGCTTTCATAGAAATTTACCTCTTTCACGGACATGGAAGGTCCTTCTAAATACAATCCACCATGGCACCGATTATCTACAATTCCAAGGCCAGTGAACAAGAGAATGGAAGAGACATCCAATCAACTCAAAGATGTACCCTGCTGGTACTAGGTCAAGAAGATAAGCAAGTGCAGTAATGACTAAGCTCAAGGTCATGTGTGAGAATGACCTCGTACTGTGTTTCTAGACTTGAGGGAGATATAATGAACAGAATAAAAAATCTGCTCAGTAGGGAGCAAATCAGGGGAAAATAAGGCAGCAAGAGGAAAAAGAGTAGAGAAAAAACTTCAAAAGAATGAATGTTTACATCAGAGGCTCAGTTATATTTGCATTTGAGTGTCACCAATTGTAGCTTGAGAAAGGGGGGACAGGGATATGTTCTGGCCATTTGTGTGAATTCCTCAATTTAGGTTTCTGCAGCCTAAGCATAAGCGCTTACCACATGGACAGCCAGGTGGTCTTGTTACCCTGGCCCCATTTCTCTGCATGCATTGCCTCACATCTTCACATCACAGTATGAAAATTGTTAAAAGAGGAAAAGACAGAAGCCTAAATCACTTCTGTTCTATAGTGAGCATAGATGTGTCTGCAATGCAAAAGGCTCTCTAGGCACAGTGCTGTGAGGTTACAGTTCTGCAATTTTGCTGAACTGAAAAGGAATTCCTTTGACATGGTCTTATAGGCTGTTGGACATTCACATTTTATTAGCAAGTGAGGGTGAACAAAACAGTTTTTGATAAACACAAAAGCTATTTTGCCTCATTATATTGAATGACAAATGAGATCTTACAGCTTCACATCAAATCAGTGGAAAAACAATTATCTGTAAAAAGTATGTGCAAACATTTTTCCTACAAAGCTAAAGATTCAAGGCAACGTGTCTGGAATGTGTTTCTCCCTTTAGGCTGCCTCCATTCCATGAAACATCTGTCTCAATTTCCGCTCTTCCCAGAGCCTCCTTTTGGTCTCTCTTCAAATCCATTCCTTCTGAATCTGACTTTTTCTGACCCTGTAGATGGAAACCGTATGTTTCTCTGTTTAAGGAGGTGTGCCCAATCTTCTCAAGCAGAAATTTCTGTATAGTTTTATAATATCTTCATGTATGGCTTCCTAATGTACCAAATAGTTTACTTTTGGTTTACTTTCATACAAAGTTTTAAATACATTAAAATAAGCATTAATAGTATCACTGATTTTTTTTTCTCAGCAAAATCTCTAAAATTAAGCATAGAGCAGAAAATAGATGTATTTTGACAAGTAAAATGCTTTAGTATATTCAGTAAGTACTTGTTGATTATCTAGTATGCTATAGCCTTGAGGTAAAAAGATAAAAGATATAACTCAAAGTGTACCATCAAGTAGGCTTGGATTGGCAGAAAACTGATGGAACCTATACCACACAATGTAGAAATGGCTTAAAATAGAGAAAATACAGAGGCACAGAAGGAGAATACAGTTCAGAAATGTAAACTGACAAAAGACAGTTTAGTGTGTCTTTAAAAGGATAATTTCCATTTGTAAAGCAATGTATTCAAGTGTATTGAAGTGACATTAATTCATAAGTCTATCTAAAATCTTAGGGTTACCTAGAACATCTTCTAAAATATTCAGAAAATATCTGGCCTAATTACGTACTTATTTTACACATGAAAGTAATAGCTTGTACATCATGTTGACATTAAATTAGAAAGTAATTTGTGTGTTGTTTGAGAGTGAAAGAATCAAGAAACAAATCAAGGTGAGAAAGAGGGAATTGGGGATTTCTGGGATGCCATGAGGAAAATAGGCCCCAAAGAGTGGTTCCAACATATGGACAACCAATTGTCTTGAGCAGATATCCTGCCCAAGGTTACAAGATCCTCAGGGTGGTAGGCCTAGGGAGGTAAGCATTTACTAAGGTAAGCATTTACTAAGGCTACAAAGGAAAAGATATTGAGATGAGGGAAGGAAGTTGAGTAAGGGGTTGTTCTAAACAAGCTATGCTTAAAAGCTATAATTCATTACATAAAATATGCAAGTAAGAAAAGAAAAGCCAGTGTAATTTAAAATAAAATCCCCGAGAATTCCCTTCGTGGCTCAGTGGTTAACGAATCCGACTAAGAACCATGAGGTTGCGGGTTCGATCCCTGGCCTTGCTCAGTGGGTTAAGGATCCGGCGTTGCCGTGAGCTGTGGTGTAGGTTGCAGACACGGCTCGGATCCCACGTTGCTGTGGCTGTGGCGAAGGCAAAAATAAATAAAATAAAATCCCTGAAAAAAATCATTGCATTTTTTTTTCAGTTTTATAAAAATGCCTCCTATTGTGAAACCCCTCCTATTGTGTCAATTTTAACATATCCAAATATCGTTGGTAATACCTGTTATCCAAATAATAGTGAAAATATATGAGAAATGGCATTTCATTATAAAATTGTATAATTTTCATGTCTACATATATTTTATTTTAGTAAAAAGATACTTTTCACTAAAAATACAATTGGAGGAAGTGTAAGTTATTGTCAAGGAACAGAATATTTTAATCTAGAAAACTAAGGATGAAAAGGACTTGAAAATACACATCAATTTCTTATTGGTTATTGTCTTCAAAGAGAATAGTATTAGGGCCGCAGGGTGAAGGGGACTATTGGATTTTACTCTTCACTTTTAATTTGAATCTTTCACAAAACATATTCTTGCAATGCTAAGTATTTAGAAAACAATAAATGAAGTTATTTTTAAACCTATGAAATAAACAAGGGTGTTTAAAAGACCAAGAAGACCAAAGGGGGGGCATTGGAAACTTGTACTAAGATTTGAGGAACAAAATTAATTAAAAATCGTAACAGTAACTAGAAATGCTTCCCAGGCAAGCAGGCGTCACGTGTCCAACTTCAGAACACCAGCGACCTCTTGTGGCTAAGATGGATACATTTTAAATTTGTGTCTGCCACAGAAAGTGATCGAGAAGGTTGCCTGATGAAATTTCGCTTCTTTTTCAGATTGATATTGCAACAGTGATGCCTTCGGGAAACAGAGAGCTCCTCACTCCACCCCCACAGCCAGAGGAGGCCGAAGAGGAGGAGGAGGAGTCCACCCCCAGGTTAATCGATGGCTCTTCCCCACAGGAGCCGGAATTCACTGGGGTTCTGGGCCCACACACCAATGAAGGTCAGGTCCATCAAAGCTGAATTGTAATGCAGTCCACTTGTTCATTCCTCAAAACTGCCAAGCTCCCATTCCTCAGAGAACCCACGCAAGCCAAGGAGAACGTTTTGCAATAGGCTAGGTTTGAAGCAGGAGGTTTTGTATTAAAATATAAAACAATTTTTATAACTCAGTCTGGCATGATGGAAATTATCAAATCACCAAAGTTTTGGGGTGAAAATGCTTGTCTGGTATCATTACTCAAAAGCTTTGTGGTGGAATACATTTTGAGAACAAACGAGACACTATTAATAAGATCAGAATCCCACGTCTGAGAGATCAGGTCACAGCACTTCAAGGTGATAAAGTGATGATGGACTAGGATGATAACAGTAACAGTATTTTACATTGATGGAGCACATGCTTCCTGTGGGTCATAATGCACAGCACTTCATGTTATATCATTTGACTATTAGAACCTCCCTGTGAAAGTATTGGTATTACTTTTTTCATTATTCAAGGAAACAAGCCCAGAAAGGGTAGGAACTTTCCGGAGATCATGTAACTGTTAGTTTCACACACTGGGTTTGAAGTAAGCCCATTCTCATTCTTGTCTGGGCACCTACTGGAAAACAGGATTCTCTTCACTAAGTCCTAGGAAGCAGCAGAGAAAGGAAAAGGGAAGATATTGTTTTATAACCTTGGACTCCATCTTCCAGGGCCAGAAGGCGATGTAAACTAGAGCCTGGAAAGAATTCCTGGAGCTAAATGTAATTTTATGATTTCTCTATATTTCATGTTAGTATTTGTCAGTGTCAACCTTTAGGTAGTCAAATGGACTCACTTCAGAATACTTTTACACACATGGATAATGGCATGGTGAAGGCGTGCAGAGAAAAATGGATTTCCATCGCAAAGGTTTAGTTATTATTTCGATTGTCTCTGTACTAGAAGTTCCAGAAATTAAAAAAAAAGTTTATCTTAAAATGACTATTGTTTTCACAGATATTTCTGTCTAGTACAGAGAGATGTACGTGTAAACTTAGAGACAATAATGTGTTATAGTAATATAAGAAAAGTCTGTACAGAACACACCAAGAGAATAAAAGAGAGGAAAGAGCGTTCAAATTCTGGCTTTGAGACTTAGGATATACAGACTTGAGCAAGGCATTCAATATATTTTTTGCCTTTGTTTCCTCGCCTAAAAAAATGGAATAATGAATAACAGATCTTACCTCGTAGAGTTGTTGTAAGGATTAAATGAATGAATTTAGTGCCTGGCCCATGGTAAACATCATCAGTGTTAGTTATTCATATTTTGTTATTGATAGAAGAGAGATATGAGAGTATGTTGTTTACTCTCAGCAAATTTTTCTGTGTATGAGACAGTATTGTTAAGTATAGGCACCAAGTTGTAAGCAGATCTCTAGAACCTAATTCAATTTACGTAACTGAAACTTTATGCCTGTTGAACAACTGTCCATTTCCCCTCCCCCCAGTCCCTGATAACCACCACTCTACTCTCAGCTTCTATGAGTTTTTAACTACTTACTAATAAGTAGTGTAAAAAAGTTGTCTTTTATGAAATGCTGCTAATAGGCCAGCCACTAAAGTGTTTTATGCACATTAACTCTTTGAAGAGATAAAACAATACTAAGTATCTATGAGTTATTGTTTATTATCTTCACTTCATAAATAGGAAAACTAAAATTCTAACATACTATAAAAGTTGGAGGTGGTACACAACAATGCTGGAATGCAAACAGAGCCCACTAAATCCTGTCTTTAATGAAGACATTCTTTCCACATAGTCAATTTTCTATGGGGTAGTAGAACACACTACAGACAGAATCAGGGAGGTACATACACAATGAGAAAGAAATGTAAGTACACAGCAGAAAGTGCTCAAAACAGGAACATTGAACATCTCTAGTAGAACAATACTTACTTTTAAGTAATTTCAGATCCTTCAAAAGTTGACGGATCTGGCATCATTACATGTACTTAGGGTCTTTCTGCTGAGCCAGGAACAACAGAAAAGCAGAACGCCCAACCTTTTTAAAAACTTTAGTAAAAATTATGGCTCAATAATATGTTTTGAAACAATATTTTTAAAAAAGCTGTGACAAAAAAAGTTTATCTCTAAAGGAGTCTGAGGATAAGTAATGAAGTTAAAATTTTAATTCACATTTTATTTTTCAGAGGAAAAGCATCTCCAGAAATTCTAAAACTTCAAATTAAATTTAAATATTATAAATTAATAATTAAAGTCAAATAGTTTGTAAATATTTAAAACATTAAAAATAAAAACATTATTTGTTACTCTGAATACCAATTTCTAGAAATATCAGTCTCAAGTCCCATAAGGTAGGCTTGAGTAGAGTGGAAACACTGGAATTGAATAATAACTTGTGTGAATATATATAATCACCCTAAGCAATTATTATTAAATTAGCAATCATGAATATATAGAAGAATCAAATGCTTTACTTCTTATAAACTTTGTGATAAGTAGAAATTATTAATTTATAATGATTGGAGAAATTAGCAAGTGTTAAATATTTCATAGCTCTCCCTTAAAATTTTTTACTTAGATTCCTATTTCTAAAACAGTTTTCATTCATGAAGTGGTTACTGTAAATGATTTTTCTATTTAATGACAGTAATAAGATCTTTCTAGGTTCATTGCTGGTTCTTGATCTCAAACCACGAACGGATCCTTCAACAAAAGCACCAAAATGTCCTGATTTGCCTGGGAGTGAGGAGATCCCAAGAGAGGGGGCTTCCAAAGCTAATACTAGTGAAGTCTCAGCTAAACTGGGATGAACCGATCACTGAGCAATCCTAATAAATGTCCTTCATTCATGGCAATTTTACTTTCTCCATCCATCTCAAGTCTCACAACCCTCCCAGCCTCCTCCCTTTACTTCTCAAGCTCATCACAGAGCTTAGCCTCCTACTTCACACAGAAAATGCAGTCTTCCTGTCAGCAGTTCTTTGGTCTTTCTGTTTTCACACAATTTACTTCTACATCCATGCACCTTGTTCCCCCCTCCTCCTGTTACTACAGAGGAGCTGTCTGGCCTCCAACATGTGGGGTGCAAATTCTTCCCACTGTATTTTGAGTCCCATTTCCTGCTGCCCCTTCAGGATCCTTTTTATATTCAACCCCTTTTCCTTTGATCCTTTTCTTCAAAGCTCTCCCTCTTTAGACCATGTCCCTCCTCAGACACACCACAAATACGTTTCATTACAGTTATCACCCTCTCCCTTTCCTTGTACTTTACAGTCTGACATCTCAGCAGCATTGTCTACATGTGTTGTACCTTTTTCCGTACCTCCAGCTTCCTCCTTCAGTGACTGGAATCTACCTTCCAGCCTCATCACCCCACAGCTCTTACTAGAGTCCCCTATAACCACCACATTAATTAATCCGAGACGTTTTTCAGCCCTTAACTGACATATCAGCCGCCTTAGATTATTTTCTATTTCCTACTCCTTCAAACTTTTTTTCCACTTTGCCTCCATAATACTGCCCAATCTATTGTCCTTTTCTCCTGGCCATTGTGGCATTGCTGCTCTATCTCCCTTGGAAGCACACTGTCCTCTACATGACCAGACATAAACATAAACAAAGTGAAGGAGAGGCAGAAATGTGTGTGTGTGTGTGTGTGTGTGTGTGTGTATGACACATAGAGAAAAAAACAGATTAATAAATGGAGATATAATCCAGCCTGACAGATAATTCTTGTATCTGTTGCTTTTTATATCATTTACCCTACCCAATCAATATCCTCTTTCGTAGATGTAAATCGTCTCCTCTCTGGCCAGGGGCCCTCCCTTAGTCCTTCAGCTTATGTTCAAGCAGAATGTGAAGGGACTTGGTAGAAGCTGCTTCCTCCGCCTGCATACTCTTCCCTCTCATCTGCATAGTCAGGTCCCGCTCTTCCTATAGATTTCAACTCAATTATCACCTCCTCAGAGAACCATGACTCTCAGACTGGATCAGATTCCCCTGTTTTATGCTCATATGATATTTCGTGACATTTACCACAGGCATCATTTTATCTGTGTGGTTAACATTCATCTTATATAGCAGATCATAAAATAGAACTGTGTCTCTCTGTTCATACTACTGTTTCACCAGCTGGCACATTGCCATTACATAGAAAAAATTCAACAAATACATAGAGAGTGAATTTATAGTAAAGATTATTGCCCTGTTTTTTCCTTGATTTTGTTTTGGTGGGGTGTTTAAATATTGAATGAAAGCCCTAATGAAAATATTATATGTGATGCTTTAAATTTATAAAAACCAAAATCCTAATATTTACATTTAAAAATAGAATGTTTAATAAATATAAAAACAACAACCAGGTACTATCCACTCAATAATTCAAAATAAAATTTTAAAACATTAGAAAGAATATACTAATTATTGGGGCAGCCTTAGTTGGTACATTTGACTTAAATAGTCCATTTTCAGAAAACTATTTGAGAAAATATTAACTATGCCTGGATAGTCTGTATGGGAATCTAATCTTGTTTAATAAATATTTGTAATGTTTATATGCTGCCATTACTTACATATAATTATTTGCTTCTGTCTTTTAGACTTTCCAACCTGCCTTCTGTGTACCTGTATAAGTACCACCGTATACTGTGATGACCATGAACTGGATGCTATTCCTCCTCTGCCCAAGACCACCGCTTATTTCTATTCCCGCTTTAACAGAATTAAAAAGATCAACAAAAATGATTTTGCAAGCCTAAGTATGGATGATGACGCTAATATCCTTCTCTTTACTGACTTTTCCTAAATATGTGCACTGTAAAATGCTGAAAATGAAACTTGAATATCAAAATATGACATTAATCATTTACTTATGTATATATGTAAAGGTTTGTTTTAATTATGATAATAAAAATGATGAATATTTAAGGTCATTATGAAACTATATAGTTGATAGTCTCAAACTAAAGAGAAATAAGAAATAATTACATTTTATAGGCTAAAACTCATCATGTTATAACAGTAAGAGAGTCATCGTCATATATTTACTAGTATCTGGCCTATCTGAATGTCTGAATAGACTTCCATTAAAGCACAAATGCTTTATGACTGATGAATGCAAGCCTAAGTTCTGACTTTATAATTTTTGCCAACTTCAAAGAACTTTTTGATACTTGTCTTCATAAAGTGTTTCAATCACTGGAAAATTTATTTTAATGCCTTCATATTTTAATGTAAATTCCTCTATAACTATTAAAAAGCACAACCATTTGTCATCACTGAAAAAAAATATTTTAAATAGTAAAAGCCTGATAAAGCTTATGAAGAATATAGCGAAAAGAGCAGTTATTTTAAATATAATGTGCCAGTTTTGTTTTTTTTTTTGCTAAAGTTACTTTCTTATAAGTGCATAATTATGAATAGTGTTTGGAGTAAACAATTACATTTTTATAAACTTGTTAGAAATAATTGTTTCATTAGCTGTTGCTAATTAAATTAATATATATATTTGCTTGTATGTGGGAAAATTTATATTCATATTTTTATGTGAGCAAAATATATTCAAGACTATTTAAGTACTGCCCCCCTTTTTCCTTCCAGATGATCTAAGAAGGATTGATCTGACATCGAATTTAATATCTGAGATTGATGAAGATGCATTCCGAAAACTGCCTCAACTCCAAGAGCTTGTTCTTCGTGACAACAAAATAAGGCAGCTCCCAGAATTGCCAACCACTTTGACATTTATTGATATTAGCAACAATAGACTTGGAAGGAAAGGAATAAAGCAAGAAGCATTTAAAGTGAGTTTTAAGCTTGAAAGACTTTCATCTTTTTATCCCCTTTGCTATCAATGACCAGCCTGTTTATTTCCACAAGGGAATTCAATTCGATGAGACTTTTAACTCCTAAAACAAACTTTACAACACTACTCATTACATGAGTGACAGTGTGTCATGGGTCATCCTGTGATGTTTGGCCAGAGTAGACTTTTTATTGTCTAAACTTATTCTGACTTGCTAGGCTGCCCTTTTCCTGGTACATGGGCTGGGGAGAGCAGAGTTTTGTTGAGAAACTTTCATTTCTCTATCCCTATAACATGAAGGAAATCCTTGCTAATGTCTCACCCAAATCCTCAAAATCCTATCGTGGAATGTCTTAGGTGGAAAGTCACAGGCTTGCTTAATTTGAGAAAGTGTAAACAAACCAAGCTTCTTCCTACATATTGAACAACATATTTCATGGGCATTGAGAGATATTTGCTAGCTATCAATTCTTCCAGAACTCATTTGAATTGTCCAGTAATACAGAAAACTAATTTGCTTCAGCTTTACGAAATAAAACCTGAACAGGAATGTGTTATTTTACGATAGTTGCATGGACAGGGGATGAAAACTACAACTTCAGTGTTTCTAATTTCTATTGAGTGCCTACATTTGAAATGTTTATAGGATATGTATGATCTCCGTCATCTCTACCTCACGGATAACAACTTGGACCATATCCCTCTGCCTCTCCCAGAAAATCTACGGGCCCTTCACCTCCAGGTAGGCATCCACTAGTAAATTATGGCCAACACCTCCATGGAACAAAAGCAAAAAGGAGGAAGGTGGGATTAAAAAGCTTTATATGATGGATGGCCTGTTGACACACTGTGACAGTTCTTTTCTCCTCTCATTCATTCTCACTCTCAATCCACCTGCAAGGTATTTGTGCATTCATGATTCTTTCTATCCTAATTTATTTATGACAACTGCTGTCTTTATTTTCATTCTATGCCAAGTCATAATGCATCTTCTTGGCACACAAAGCTTCTTTTAAAAAAAAAAAGGAAAGCTTTATCTGCTGAAGAAATGTGTAAAGATTAGGAATGGAAGAAAAAAGAGGGATAGAAAAATCTAATTTGATTTCAAACTTTTAGGCGGAAAATGTCAGTTTTAGCTCTTGCTTTTAGGTTTTATATACTGAAATAAATCAATCCTAGAGCATTTCTGTCTGCTGAGTGATGAGAGACTTGGATTAAGAAAATGCATTTTTTTCTAAACCAACGTATTTGAAAGTTTGTGTTATTTTAAACTCCATTAAGCTACATTTTATCTTTGAAATAATGAGTGAAAATACATTTTTTAAATGTTATGTTCTCATTTTTTTCTAAATATATTTCGTTTAAATATATTAAAATATGATTAATTGAAACATTTTGGGTTGTTGAAAGAAAGAAAGATTACTTATTCTGGATGTAACTTTTGGTCAGCAGCTGTAATCAATTTTTTTGTAATAATTTCATTTGTTGGAATAAATCTGTAGAGAATACCACCACTGTGTGCTCAAAGACACAATATCATAATATAATATAATCTCTTAGCGGAAAAAGTAGAAATCATCACAAGAAACAACTCTGCTATGGAGAGACAGTCTGATTCATGTTTTTCTCTGTGTATTCTGTAAATATTTACCTCTGTGTCTTTTCTTTCATTCCTATTCATATCTTTCCATATTTTTGGGATGTTTTTGTGTCTGTCTATGAATCTTGGATATGTTTCTCTGTTGTTGTTTTTTTTGTTTTTTGTTTTTTTTTTTGGCTTATCTAGGGCTGCACGCACAGCATATGGAGGTTCCCAGGCTAGGGGTCTAACAGGATCTGCAGCTGCCGGCCTTTGCCACAGCCACAGCAATGCGGGATCCGAGCCGCGTCTGCAACCTACACCACAGCTCATGGCAATGCCGGATCCTTAACCCACTGAGCAAGGTCAGGGATCGAACCCGCAACCTCATGGTTCCTAGTCAGATTCGTTAACCACTGAGCCACGATGGGAACTCCTGTTTTTTTTTGTTTTTTTTTTTTTTTTGGCTGTCCCACTTCATATGGAGTTCCCAGGCCAGGGATCAGATCTGAGCTTCAGTTGCAATCTAAGCCACAGCTTTGGTAATGTGGGATCCCTAACCTACAGTGACAGGCTGAATCAAACCTATGTCCTAGCACTCCCAAGAGGAAGCCACAGCAGGAACTCTGGATACCTGTCTCTTTTGAGAGTTTTTCTGGCTGTGTTAATTTCCTTGATGTATATGTCTTTTCTAGCCTTCATCCTGTTTCTGGATGACTCTCTCGGTCTCTCTTTTTCTGGTGGTGAATTTCTATGTATATGAAAGTTTCTTGCCTTGTTTAGGATTGGAAAGAGGATTTTCGAAGGACTTCTCAAGGAAATTTTAGAATTTTTCTTCAATCCTGAATTAAATTGTATTGTTATTGTCTTTGATGATATTGACTCTACAGAGTAACCAGGTCTCTGATGTCATATTTAAACATAATGTGGTAGTTATATACAATATAAGATTTTTTTAAGTAATTGGCTTTACATTCCATATTCTAAGAGTTAAAAAGGCATTAAGTGCACCTTTAAAAATATTTCTTTCACAATCACAAACGTCACCAGTATCCCTCATAAAGCTATTTTTAATTTACAATTTATTGATTTTACATTTATTTTTAATGTTCACATAAAAATATCCTTTTTGATAAATTTGAAAAATGTTTTCCAATATATGGTATAGTAATTAAGAATGACAGTTCTGGCAAAAGCAGATTCCCTGGGCTGAAATTCTATTTGATGCTATTTAATGACTAGAAACATCTAAACCTCCCTGTATCTCAGTTTTAGTTTATAAAGCGGGTACTGTATTTCCTGATACATGATCAGTACTTAAAAATGAAGTACAATAACTATTAACAATCTGTATCTATTACCTATCAAAGGGAATTGTACAGTGTGTATGCACTAAATCTGTATTATTTCTTATGACACTCTGTAATAACACTGAGTCAATCCATAAGGAAGATGTAACGCTTATAAACATATATGCACCTAACAGCAAAACGTCAAAATTTGTGAAGAATACACTGTCAGAAGTGAATGGAGAGATAGATTCAGCAATAATAGTTGGATTCCTCAATACTCCACTTTTAGTAATGGATAGAACAACTAACCATGAGATCGACTAGGAAACAGAAGATTTAAGCAACACTATATACCAAATAGACCTAACAGTCATCTACAGAATATTCAAACCAACAACAGCAAATCATGCATTCTTTTCAAGTGAACAGGGAACATCTCCAGGACCTACAATATACCTAGTCACAAAACAGGCTTCAAAAAATAGAAAACAATTGAAATCACACATACTATTTTTTATTACAATGAAATTAAAATAGAACTAAACAACAAAGAAAATGGGAAATTCACAAATATGTGGATATTAAATAACACTTTTTTTTTTGTCTTTTTGCTTTTATCTAGAGCTGCACCTGCAGCATATGGAGGTTCCCAGGCTAGGGGTCTAACAGGAGCTGTAGCTGCCGGCCTTCGCCACAGCCACAGCAACGCGGGATCCGAGCCGCGTCTGCAACCTACACCACAGCTCACGGCAACGCCGGATCCTTAACCCACTGAGCAAGGCCAGGGATCGAACCCGCAACCTCACGGTTCTTAGTCGGATTCGTTAACCACTGAGCCACGAAAGGAACTCCATAAATAACACTTTCTTAATAAGAAATGGGTCAATGTAGAAATCTAATAAATTAGTTCAGCAATTATGATAAATTATAAAAAATTCAATATATAAATATCAATTGTATATGTATATACTAGAAATGAAAAATATGAACATAAAATTAAGAAAAAAGTTTTACTTATAGTCACGAAAATAATAAATTATCTGAGAATAATATTAACAAATGAAGTTCAAAATTTATATAGTTAAAAACTATACATATTATTGAAAGACTTCTGCACAACAATGGAAAAAACAGAGAGAAGAGATAACCTTTAGAATGGAAGAAAATATTTGCAAATCACTCATTTAATAAGAGGTTAATTATCAAAATATATACAGAACTCAAACAACTCAATAGGGAAAAAAAAACAATAACCTAATTAAAATATTGGCAAAGGAGTTGAATAGATATTTTTCTAAAGAAGCCATACAAATGGCAAGCAAGAAAAAAAAAAACAAAAAAAGAGTTCCCATCGTGGCGCAGCAGAACCAAATCCAACTAGGAATCATGAGGTTGAGGGTTTAATCCCTGGCCTTGCTCAGAGGGTTAAGATCCCACATTGCCATTAGCTGTTGTGTAGGTCCCCGACACGACTCGGATCTGGCATTGCTGTGGCTGTGGCATAGACCAGCAGCTGTAACTCCAATTAGACCCCTAGCCTGGGAACTTCCATATGCTGTGGGGGCAGCCCTAAAGAGCAAATAAAATAAAATAAAATAAAATATGGCAAGAAAGTATGTGAAAAAGATCTCAACAAGACTAATAATCAGGGAAATGCAAATCAAAACCACAGTGAGATGTCACCTCACACCTGTTAGGAGGACTGTTATCAAAAGACCAAAGATAAGTATTGTCAAGGATGTGGGAGAAAGGGAACCTTTGTACTGGGAGGAATGTAGGGGTGGTACAGTTATAGAAAACAGTGTGAAATTTCTTCAGAAAAATTAAAAGTAGAATTACCATATGATCAGCAATCCCACTTCTGGGTATGTGTCCAAGGGAAATGAAATAAGTATCTTTGAATTGATCTGCATCCCAGGCTCATGGCAGCACTTTCACAACAGCCAAGATAGAAAAACAACACAAGTGTCTTTCAGTGGATGAATGGATAAAAAAATTATGGCATAGGTATACAATGAAATATTATTAAGCCTTAAAAAAAGAAGGAAATCCTGCCATTTGTGACACCATGAATGAACCTGGAGAAAATTATGCTAACTGAAATAAGCCAGACACAGAAAGAAAAATACTGTATGATCTCAACTATACATAAAATCTAAGTAAGACTCAGAAGCAGACATCAGAATAGTGATTAACAGGGGCTGGGAGTAGAAGACAGGGGGAGATGTTGGGCAAAGGGTAGAAGTTTTAGTTATTCAGGATGAATCAGTTCTAGAGATGCAGTGTACAGCATGGTGGTTGTAGCGAGTAATACTGTACTATATACCTGAAGTGTGTTGACAGTAGATCTCCAGTGTTCTCACCAGACACATACACAAAAGGTAACTATGTAAGGTGATGAAAATGTTAATTAGCTTGATTGTGGTAACCATTCTACAATGCATACCTAAATCAAATCATTATGCTGTATGCCTTTGTCAATTATACTTAATAAAGCTGAGGAGAAAGAGATCTAAGTAAAGAAAAGATAGCCCCATATTAATGGTTTGGAAGACCTAATATTAAAGTGGAAATATGTGGAGTTCCCACTGTGACCCAGTGGGTTAAAGATCTGGCATTGTCTCTGCAGCAGCAAGGGTTCAATATCCAGCCCGACACAGTGGGTTAAGTATCTGGTGTTGCCGCAGCTATGGTGTAGGTCACAGCTGTGGCTCAGATTTGCTCCCTGGCCTGGGAATTTCCACATGCTGTGTGTGCAGCCAAAGAAGAAAAAAAAAAAAAAAATGGAAATACTCCCTAAATTGATCTACAAATTTATAAAAACTCACATAATTTACTAAAGTAGTTGAACTAACAAAAGAGTTCAGCAACGTGGAAGATTTTAAAATCAAACAAAACATCAACTGTATTTCCACACTTGCAATGAACTAAACCACAGTGGGACAGCACATCACATCCACTTGGTTGGCTAAAATAAAAGAGATAGAAAATTACAAGTGTTGCTTAGGATACAGAGAAAATTGGAGCCCTCATATATTGTTGGTAGAAGTACAAAATGATGCAGCTATTTTGGAAAACAATTTGACACTTCCTTAGAATATTAAACATAGAGTTACCATTTCATGCAGCAATTCAACTCCTTGGTATATACGTAAGAGAACTGAAAATTCATGTCCACAAAAAATCTGTACACAAATGTACACAGAAGCATTAGTTGTGAGAGCTAAAAAGTGGAAACAATCCAAATTCCCATTATTTGATGAATGGGTAAACAAAAATGTGGTATATTCATACAATGGAATATTGTTGAGACATAAAATAGAAAGTAGTACCGATACATGCTGCAACATGTATAAACTTTGAAAATACAATTCTAAGTGGAAAAACCCAGTCACAAAAGATGACATATTGTATGGTTTCATTTGTGAAATGTCTAGAATAGGAAAATCCATAGAAATAGAAAATAGTTTACAAGCTGTCAAGAGCTAGAAGTTGTGGAAAATGAGGAGTTATTGCTAATACTTATGGTGTTTCTTTGGTGTGGGGAGGATGTTTAAAATGCTCTGTGATATCTATATATGTCTGTGAATATACTGAAAACCACTGAATTCTACACTTGAAATGGGTGAATTTTATGGTATGATAAATATATTCAATAAAGCAATTATTTTTTTTTTTTTTTTTTTTTTTGCTTTTTGGGGCTGCACTTGCGGCACCTGGAAGTTCCCTGACTACTGGTCAAATAGGAGCTACAGCCGCTAGCCTATGCCACAGCCACACCAATGCCAGATCCAAGCCGCATCTGTGACCTACACCACAGCTCAAAACACCGCTGGATTCTTAACCCACTAAGTGGGGCCAGGGATTGAACTCACATCCTCATGGATACTAGTCAGGCTTATTACCGCTGAGCCACAGCAGGAACTTCCTTAATAAAGCTATTTTTAAAAATCTAGTTCTGGGCCCTGGCCAGATCTATATCTTCCTGATATTTGATCACTTTCTCCCTCACTAAACTTCAGTCATGTTGACTTTTTTCCTCTTCTTGAATGTTCCATGCTAATTGTTCAGAATTTGAACTTCGTGTTCTCTCTGCCTGAGATATTCTTACTTTGGTTCTTTCTATATCCATGGCTCCTTGTCATTCCATCCTCAACTCCACTGCCATCTCTTAAGATAACTTCTCACAGTCACCATCCTTTCTTCTTAGTTCACATCATTTTTGAAAATAACTTGTTTTCTTTAAATTTCTTTTTTCATCTTATATTCCCATTACTGAAGTGCATGCTCCATAAGGGCAAGCATGTCTACTATGTTAATCAATTGAATCCCATTGCTTAGAAAGTGCTTGATGTATAATAATCACATGACATGCAGTTTTTTTTTGATGAGGAAGGAATGAAAGAGTAAAAACAGGATGAAGTAAAATAGATTATATTATTAATCAATACTAATAATATGCTATGCCTAATAATTTATTTTAATCTATTTTAGAATAACAACATTCTGGAGATGCATGAAGATACCTTCTGCAATGTTAAAAATTTGACTTATATTCGTAAGGCACTAGAGGATATTCGACTGGATGGAAACCCTATCAATCTCAGCAAAACTCCTCAAGCGTATATGTGCCTACCTCGTTTGCCTGTTGGGAGTCTTGTCTAATTTCAGATGACGGTTAGCATTAGGATGCTTACTATAACAAAGCAATTCTTATCGTTCTCTTCAAAAAGAAAACAGCATAATAGTTTCAAAATGTGTTCTGAAAGATGATATATTACATAAAATACAGCTAAAACTTTTAATATAATACTAATTTAGTATCATTACAAAAACACCAAATAAATCAAGAATAAACTGAAAGACATAGAAAGAGCAAAACTAAAAGACAGAAAATATTTCACAGATATTTCTTATAAATCAAATTTGCAGGTTTTAGAGATTCACAGCTTATATAATATTAAATTAATCATATAATAAAAATTAAAAATTAACACTTTTAGGTATATCACCAAGATTTAGTTGTTTTTAAATAAACTTTTCTATTCTTTTTTTTCACTAAAGCATGTTTCTGTTTTTAAATTCATTAAGGAAAATGAAGAAATGAATAAAAATATTTGAAAATTAAAATGGCCTTGTGGGAAAATATTATCATAACATGCAAATAATCATAACAATAACACCCATAGCTTTGGTTTTTGAATAATATGTTAACAATTTAATTACCTGCCAACTCATTTTTGACCTTTTCTAAGCCGACTAGTTACTTGGCACTTTCTGTGCCCATCCAAAAACATAAATAAAATGAAATACAGAAAATAGAAAATATAAACAAGGATAGAAAAGGATAGTAGGGAAGAGGTTAAGAATACCTTCTAGAGGGGTTCCTGTCATGGCTCAGTGGAAATGAACCTGACTAGCATCCATGAGGATGCAGACTGGATCCCTGACCTTGCTCAGTGGGTTAAGGATCTGGCATAGCCCTGAGCTGTGGTGTGGATCATATCCAGCATGGCCATGAGCTGTGGCATAGGTTGCAGATGCGGCTCGGATCCTGTGCTGCTATGGCTGTGGCGTTGCTGTGGCTGTGTCATAGGCCAAGAGCTATAGCTCCGATTCGACCCCTAGCCTGGGAACCTCCACATGCTGCAGGTGTGACCCTAAAAACATACACACACACAAAAAAGAATACCTTCTAGAGAAAGCTGATCTTTCTGAAATGTGTGATAATAGTATAGGCACATGGTTAAAAACTGAAAGATAACAAGGGTGTACAATGAAAGGTGAACTCCCTTCCAGCAGCAAACCCTGAGTACCACTCCTTAGAAATAGTTACTGGTTTCTTGCATAGTTTTATCAACTTTTCCATGAGAAACAAAAACTTGTATATAAATAATTTCCCCTCTTTTATACAAATATGTATGGGTATGTGCTACAGGTATATGCACATCACCATTATGTAGTATCAGTACATGAAAACATGTATTTTTAAGCACAAAAAATAATCACTATTCTGAACCTTGCTTGTTTCACTTAAAAAGATTTCTTGGTGATTTTTGCTATATCAGCACACATAGTTCTACTGATTTTGAAAACCACATATCAGCCCATTACACATATGTATATTGTTATAATAGGAACCAACTCATGGACATAATATATATATATCAGGCATCTACAAAGGTGTTCTGCATGTGTTAATTCACAACATTCTAGGAGTTAGGGATTGTAATGACTATTCCGAGTCACAGATCAGAGAGACAAATTAAATAACTTGTCCTGGGTTAAGGGCTGACTCCAAAGGCCTATTCTAGTCCACCCTACTGTCCTGCCTCAAATACCATGGACATGCCTTTTCCCTGTTTTGTAATATAAGAAAACCGTATACAGACTGGACAGAGAAGCCATTATGAACTCAGTGTTTGATAGCTCCCAATTTCAAATGTTGAAGCTCTAACCTCCAAAGTGATGATGTTTTGAGATAGTGCTTAAGGGAGTTTAATTAGGGCTAGATGAGGTCATGAGGTAGCCTCATAAAGAAGAGGAGGAAAAAGAAATTGTGTCTGTTGGGGGGAGTGCAGACACGTGCACTAAAGAAAGGCCATGTGAAACTCTTGGAAGAAGCTAGCCATCTGCAAGCCAGGAGGAGAACTTCCACCAGAAACCAAATCAACCAAGACCTTGATCTTGGACCTCCTACCTTCCAAAAGTGCAAGAAATAAGATTCTATTGTTTAAGCCACCTAGGCTATGGCAGTTTGTAATGGAAGCCCAAACAGACTAATATAGATGACAAACTCAGTGTTATCTTTTTGTGTGCCACAGTGACTTCCAAATGGCCAAAGGCCTTTGAGTCACATTCAAGGAAACATTTCTGGGGTCTAAAGAAATCTTCCAGATACCCAGCTTCCGAAGATCAGCAGAAAGATGGATTGAGATGCTTAGAATCACAAGAATAAAGACAACTCCCAGCAGGAAGGGCTGACTTAACTCACTAGACACAGCTGGAACAGTGCCTGGGGCAAGAAATAATTTTAGGGACTTTGCATGTTTTCATTTTGACAGAAAAGCTAATAGTAAACATGCAATAAAGAATCCAGCCTGGATTATATTATTCTTTACAGCAACAAGACATAAACTCTAATTTTAATTTTTTATGGAGAAAAGGTCCCATATATTTATAATGCCCTGCCCCCTCAAACTACTGATGATCTCATATCACCCCATAAATGACATGAAATACCTCTCTATCCTCCCAGCATTCTCAGGATGCCATAATTACAAAATCACGAGGGGTAGGGCAGGAAGTTGTAACAAAACAAACAAATTAAAAAAGAAAGAAAAGAAAAAGAAAATTAAAAAAATATTAGGATGAAAAGGATATCACTATGCAAAAGTTATGGGGTCAGCTGACATTCTCATGGACATTATAACTGCCTACTCACAAGGCTGCTTTGCAGATGTAATTCACCATGAACTCTAGAAGGAAAAAGTGAGTACTACAGCCCTAAAAATGTGATGATAACATTTTTATATTCCTTTTAAATGTATCCTGTTTAAATGGCCTTTTAAAAAACCTTACATTCTTAATTGAAAGCTCTAATTCTAAAACTGACCTCTGATTAAACACAATCTTTTTTAATAGCCTAACATTTTTTATTAATTTGCTACACATTTATTTTTCTCTAAATATTACAGGTTATTTTCCAAGTGGCAGAACACTGTATTTTACTACCCCATATTATAGTGTATTTTAAAACCATGTATAAGTGCACATTTCCAGGTTAAAAGTCCTAATTATTACTGGATACACATTTTTCAGTTGATAGGACTACAATATATTGTGTTAATGCTCTGAAAATCCTGGGGTGTTATAGGGTCAGTAAAATTTTCAAGTGGCAATAGTGACTAATACATACAAAGAGTACTACTATGAATATAAAATTCACATTCTTCTCTTTAAATCTGTATCAGTATTGTCTTGGTAGTTATCTCATTACAACACTAACTTTCTCTTCATAATTTGCTTAAATAATAGGAGAATTCATAAATGGAAAATATCACATTAGTGTTCTCTGATGCAAAACATGACTCACTAATTTACAAACTAACCCCACAACTTCCCAAATTATAAAGAGAAAGCAATGAGTAATTTTTTTTTTTTTCTGGCTATAGCAATGCTTGATCTCCGTTCTCAAATCAAGGATTGAACCCAGGCTGCACACGGGTGAAAAAAGCTGAGTTCTAACCAATAGGTCACCAGGGAACTCAGCAGTGAGTAGTTTTGAATCCCTTTATCTCACTTTCAAAAAGTCAGTAAGATTTAATTCCTTGTATTTAGCTTCGTAACCACTAGATGGTGGTGACCTCTTTGGTTTTAAATTACATCTTGGGATGGAAAAAGGCAAGTTTTTGAGAGTGCATACAATGAGTTCTGTTTACTTTTTGTAC
This sequence comes from Catagonus wagneri, assembly GCA_004024745.2. Lineage (NCBI taxonomy): Eukaryota > Metazoa > Chordata > Mammalia > Artiodactyla > Tayassuidae > Catagonus > Catagonus wagneri. The sequence goes on along the minus strand of PVHT021183619.1, from coordinate 3,057,936 downwards.
ATCGTAACACAGTATTGGCTACAAAAATAAACCTGAAATATTTGTTGCATCTCATTTCTCTGACCGAATATATTAGATATATTCAATTTTTCTCTAAAGAATTTTACTTACAAGTTTAATTAGCTGAGGTTTACTTTCCAAAAGCCAATCAAAAAATACTAAAATGTAATAAATATACCTAATTTCAACCACATTAGAGTAAAAGAATAATTAATATTGGCAACCTGAAGTAATTTAAATAAGGTATTTGTGATGAAATTTTTTTTTTAAAGTGTCTAACTTCACATAGTTTCTTTTGCATAAGGACTTCAACTGACTGAATTCTGAATGTTACTACTGCCATCAAGTGTTAGAATTCACTCTTTTCAAGTCATCCAGATGCATAAAAACTAACATCAAGACCGCAGTGCTTTCAATTTAACAACATAATGCTCTGAAAAACATGAAGCCGAACAAAACCCATGTTGTCATAGGCACTTATCAGAATTTCAAAATGCAACAGTATCATTAAAATCTCCCAAAGTTGTAACCATTTAATGTAAAGGAAGATTTTACTACATTTACTTAAAATTGGTGGCAGACAGACTCAAAGGTGACCCCCAATGATTTACTGCCTCCTGGTGTTCATGCCTTTGTGTAAGCCTCTCTCCTTCAGCGCTGGTAGGACACGGGCCTTGCTTCTAACCAATAGGATTTGTCAGAGGTGATGGATGTCACAAAAGTCAAGCAAATCCTGTGATTATGATACACGTGTGTGTGTGCTTTGTGTGTATGTGAGAGAGAGAGAGAGAGAGAGAGAGAGAGAGAGAGAGGGAGAGAGGGAGAGAGAGAGGGAGAGGGAGAGAGAGATTGTTCTAGGAATCACTAAGGAGATGCTCTTGACTGGCTTGATGGAGTGAGTAGCCACGTGGGGGAAACCCATGCAGGGATCTCTGGGCAGCCTCTAGGAACTCACTGTCCTCTAGCACTGGCCGGTTTCAAAACCTGAAGGATTCCTCCAGCCAGCGTATAGCTAAAAGGAGGGGCCCTCAGTTATACAGTCACAGGAAACAAATTCTGCCAATAATATGAATAATCTTGGCAACAAAATTCCTGAATTGAGCTCCAGGTTAAGAACCCAAACAACCAAATGCTGTGATCACAGCCCAGTGAGACTCTGAGCAAAAGACACAACTAAGTTGTTCCTGGATCCCAGACACTTGGGAAGGTATGTTGTTTAAGTAATTGAGTTTGTGGGAATTTTTATGTAGCAATATAAAATGAATGCAATACATAAAACATGGTTGCTATATTTTAATGCTGAATCAAAGCATTTCATTTTGCGGTATTTGAAGAATATGCGTCAATTTTTAAAGTCTCAAAAATTTCTTAATTGCATTTCTAACAGTAGTATTTAACATGTTCTTGTGCTAATTTTCTTGGGTGACTTACCAGGATATGAGTAATCTGTATTACAGTGTCAAACTACTAAAAAAAAATCACATTTCTCTTAAGAAGAAGAGTGGGGCAAGACAAGCCTGCAATAATGTTTTTTAACAGCAAGAGTAAGTATGAAAGATACATATTTCACCATGAAAAAAAGTGTATAAAGCCACTATTATTTGTATAAAGGTTACTTTAGCTGATTAAAAGAAATGTCTTTGATTATCTGTGAGTTAATCTTTCTTTAAACAAACAAGAAATCAATGGGAATTCCATAACAGTAACATGTTCAATTCCTAAAGCTCTTAATTAAAACTCAGTATCATATACCACATATGTTCTTAGAAAAATAAATTTGGAGTATCACCACACTGTCTCAGGTTAAGCAGATCAGAGGGTGAGTCACCACCAAATGTGTGAATCTACATCCAAAAAGGGACACTGGAGACTAAAAATGTCAGCATTCTGCATTTTGAGTCAAGTAGGCTCCTCTCTTCAGCAAACCACAAAGCAAATGAACTTGAATGAAGCCTGCAGAGTCTATAGGTCCCACAGCAAAGGGTGGAGTGCTGATCCAAGAACTCCCATGCTGTTCTCAATTTTCAAACAGGAAAGCATAAATGAACTTTGCAAGCAGCAGAGCTGTTCTACATTTGGCTTCTCTGTCATTTTATGGAGGCTTGTATAGACTCTGGTTCCATTTTGCACAATTATACTTCACTACAGGAAGGTAATAAAGGGATAGATACACTTAATGGTTTTCTGTAGGATCAAGGCTGGTAACACTTTCTTGACATTTTCCAAAAGTGGGACAAGAAAGGGACACATGGATGTGTTGTCTATTTTCACATCAGGCACAGGTTAGTTATCTTTGCATATACTGTACCATAGTCTTTCGAAGTCCTAAAGCATTTAAATATAATAATGATGATAGCTCACATTTAATGAGTGCTCAGAGGGTACTTGTGCCAAGAGCTTTAATCAATACCCCATTTAAACCTTAATACAACTCCACAGAACAGGTACTATATACTGATGGTATGGGTAAGGAACTGGAGGGTTCCAGAGGTTAATAATGTGTGATTTGAGGTTGAAGTACCTGCTTTTTTAATAGACTTTGTACTTGGAGCAGTTTTAGATTCACAGCAATACTGAGCAGAAGGCACAGAGATTTCCACATAACCCCCCCCCAATAGCCTCCCACATCATCTCATCCCACACAGAGTGGCACATTTGTTAACTGATGAACCAAACTAAGTTGGCACATCATTATCACCAAAAGTCCATAGTGTACATTAGAGGTCACTCAAGTTGTACACTCTAAGGATTTGGATAAACGTATAACTATGTGGATTCACCATATAGTATCATTCAGGGTAGGCTCTTGCCTATTTAAATCAAAGCCCACATCCTTAACCATAATACTATAAAGACTCCCAAGTTACCACTGTCTGGTTAACTGAAGGAAAAACATAATTGGCACACTAGCATTCTTAAGAGCAAATCCATAGTATACATCCTGGTAATGTTTAATCAGTGGGAATTTATATGATATATTACAATCCGTAAAGTGCTTGTCCATACAGATTTCTTGTGTGCATCACCAGAGTCCTATTTAAGGCGTTTGGGCAGTGTAATCTCATTAAGGATTTGGGCTTTGAGGTCAAATAGGCTTGGGTTTAAACAACAACCCTTAGGTTCATCGACCCATGCCTTGGCTAAATTAACTTCTCAACTTCCTAACCCATGAGGTGTGGTAACAGTGCCTACCTCACAATGTAGGTGTAAGTGAGAATTACCTGCTGTGAGTCCACCTGCACGCAGTCAGCACATGCCAATAAATACTTGCCTGTCTTGTTTGATGTATGATGAAACGGAGCTCCCAAGAGTTAGAAGAGTAGCACAGGCCACAAGGTAAGGAGTGGGGCCCACTTTAATGACTTTTAGGGGCTTTCTCTTTATCCCTCGCCTCCCCTACCCCGGCCCCAAGGTGTAGGGCATTGTTTTGCAATACACAAGCTCCCTCACAACCCTCGCCTCCAGATTCAGCCAAAGGTCCATCTTCTACAACCCCGCCCCTCAAGGTGATTCAAAGGGTTCAAGTTAACTGTTGCAGGCCTTTCCTAACAAGCTCAGCACAACACAGCCTCCCGCGCCCTCTGCCTCCTTCAAATACTGCGTCACAAGCCCCCTGAGAATGTTCACCAGACACCTCCTTCCAGCTGGAACCCCACCTCCACGCACTGGAAGAACGACCTCGACCCCAATTGGCTGTCTCCTGGGGCAACCAAGGATGCGGAGGGTACGCGGGGGCTCCGGCCGGTATTTAAAGGCTGCGCTACCCAAGTCACTTCAGTCTGGCCAGGACGGAGACGGTGAAGCACCAGGGTTGAGAGGGAGCAGCAAGGTAACGCGCAATCCCTGCCTCCATCGAGGCGGGTATGTGCGGGACCCGGGAACGGGTCTCAGTGAGCGTCGCCCACCAACACCTTCCTCCCCCACCATCCTTACTCAGCCCCAGTCCCACCCAGTTTTCCTGGGCGAGACAACCCGGGTGCGAAGGACCAGAGATTACGCGGAAGAGCGATTGAGAGAGCTGAGAAGAGGGGTCCTTCTGGAGAAAAAGTTGTGATCCCAGTGGCAGGCACGCGGTGCTGCAAAGGGAGACGAAGCCCTTTAGACTAAAAGACCTGGCCAAACTTGATGAAAGTTTCTAAGAGGCTTTCGTTTAGACCTTTCGGAGCTCCCTGAACCATGACCCAGACCCTCGACACAAGAGAGGACCCTCTTAACCTGGGCGGCGGCTGGTCATCGTCTGCCCCATTACGCACCTGGTCTTCCTGCCATCGAAGGCGCAGGGGAGCCCCGATTTACAAGCGGCGGCACCACTATGGTCCCAAGGCCGAATATGAGCCCCCTTGGAAACAGCAGAAGCAACAGCATGGCCCAGGCCCTTGGTTCCAACCTCCCCGACGTCCCTCTTGGGCCGTGTATTCTAACTGGGAGCATTGGGGAGGGCACTGGCGTCCACCTCCTGCAAGATTCCGAAAGCCGCCTGGCCGAGTGCAAGTGATATGGGTGTATGGCCTGCATCCGTTCTGTCTTTGCTGCTGCTCCTGCTGGCGCGGGCCCTGGAACCCCGGCTGGGCGAGGCCCCCGGGCAGGAAGAAGCGCTGGGGCCGCCGGGGCCGCGGCCTGCGCCGCCACCCTCGCCGCTCCTTCCCTAGGAGACCGCCGGTGGATCTGAGCACACTGCTGCGTCCAGTCAACCTGTATGGGTGGCGGGCACCTGGCATGCGGGCGCCAAAGAACACCACCCAGTTCATCATGAACCAGATATATGAGGACATGCGGCAGCAGGAGAAGCTAGAGCGCCAGCAGGAGGCGCTGCGGGCGCAGCAGGCCCAGGCAGGAGGCAAGGCCACCCCCTCAGGTTCCTTCGGAAACTATGCCTCCCTTAGTGTTGGCGAGGAAGATGCGGAGCAGCAGGAAAATTTGTATAGCTTTGGGCAGAATCCCTCTCTAGTCTTCAGTCCAGACAGGGATGAGGAAAACCAGTCTCCTCCAGAGCTGGTGGAGGAAGAGGAGAAAAATGATGATGAAGAGGAGTGTGACGAGGGGGAGTGTGATCACAAGGAGCTGGAGAGCGAGGAGGAGGATGAAGAGGCAGAGGCCAAAGATGAAGAGGAGGTGGAAGAGGCTGACTATGTGGAGGAGGGGGAGGACGAGGAAGAAGAGGAGGAGGAAGAGGAGGAGGAGGAGGAGGAGGAAGAGATAGAAGAGGAAGAGGAGGGGCTGGAGGAGGACGAGCAGAGAGAGGACGAGAATCATTTGCCTCTGGAAATGCCTTTATCAATCCTAGTGGGGGCTGAAGAAGAGAGAGAGAAGTTTATAAACTGTACTTATTTAAGCCCAAAAAAGATAATTTCCAAAGTGCCACAGGAAGGTCTCCTCATGGTACAGGACATTAACTGTTAGACATCAGGAAAGCGATTGAAGAATGGTATGGAACTGATTTGAGGCTAAAATGAACTAGCTTATTAAAAACTTAATTAAAAAGTGAGTTCCATTAATAAACATATCTATGTAAACCTCTTCTTTGGCCGTTATAAAATGTTTAAAAACTAGTGTGTTTGTGTATGACTATGGGAGGGGAAGGGGAGCTCTCAAATATAGTTTAACTGGAAATGATTAAGGCCAAATATTTTATTATTACAGTTTGAATACTTTCATATGCTGTTTCTCTCCCTCTAGATGCCTGATTTTTTTTTCTAATTCTGGCAATGCTGAAAATGTTTCTTTTCATAAAAAAAAATATACATCTTAATGAGGCTGGAATCTACAGATGCTTTGACTGTTATATGCCTAAGAAGCACAAGTCATGTCTATTGAATGTCCTTCAGTGCTCTTAACATGATAGCTGACCATTTTAAAATGCATATTTTAATATTTTTTCTTAAAGATTTTCCACCTTCAGAGCTCATTTTTGAGGGTTGTATTTCGGTAACCCCATTTGCAGTCTCTTGTGGCATTGCTCATTTATATTCCTTGTTCCACAGTGCTATGGATCTTCCTCAGAAGAACATGAAGTTGCTTCTGTGGAACTGGTTATCTGCCATGGCCTCAACAATCCATAAATCCATGCATGGAGAGGATTCCCCATGGTCAGAAGTCAACTTGCACACCTAGTTAAAATCCAAGGTAAATGCAAACAATGGAACAGAGCTTAAATTTTGAAGCCTTGTTCTTGGACATATTCCTTGTCATAAGTTCACAGGAATAATAATAATAGTTTTTGCAGATGGATTTTTTTAAATGATGATTGGCCTTTTGGGGGTGGAATATCTTTTTTAAAAATTTTATTTCCCAGTTTTCTTCCTTATAAAGGAGAGTATGTTTATATGTTTAAATGCAAGCCTGAATGAGCTAGTTTGTAATGTCTAAATTACCTGTGGAGAATTCATCATTCGAAATAACAGCTTTTATGCAAATATTTTGAGGAAGTAATACATTTCTTGGGACCTTAATTCTCATAACTTAATAAAGTTTCCAGTAACAGCATGTTTCCAGAATATTCCTAGAGGCAGAATTTGAGCCTGCCTCCTCAAAAATTACATCTTTTGACAAACTGTACATCTAAGTATAGTTTGAATCACAATTCTGTATTTATTTAGTGAGGAGAAGACTGTGGTGATATCTTACCTGGATGCCGATCTTATTGCAGCTTTTGGGGTTATAAGCCTAAGCTGCTAAAAAAAAAAAGAAAAAAAAACAAATAATAAAAGAAAATGTTAAACTACTCTGCTTCTCGCTTATTGTTTTTTTAAATATCAGACCTCTTATTGAGAAATACTTCAGTGGCCAACAGGATGGATATAAGAAGAAAAACTAACACCAAAGTGTAGGAATTTTTTTTCTTCACTTTTTAGGGCCACATATGGAAGTTCCCAGGCTAGGGGTTGAATCAGAGCTACAGCTTCTGGCCTATGCAACAGCCACAGCAACACAAGATCCAAGCCGCATCTGTGACTGACACCACACACAGCTCATGGCAAAGCCGGATCCTTGACCCACTGAGTGAGGCCAGGGATCGAACCCTCATTCTCATGGATCCTAGTCAGGTTTGCTAACCACTGAGCCACTAAGGGAACTCCCAAAGGGTAGGATTTTTAAAATAACATCAAACACTCCGAATGAGAGCAGTGAATAATCTTAAGAAATCATTGCTTTCTACAATATGCAATTTTGAGTGACCTATAAAAGTAGTTTAAAATTGGCCACCCATGTGCATTTTTAATGTGTAGAGGGAACCAAGAATCCTGCTGCTGATACTGATTAATTAGTCCTTACAAATCATAGTCCTAAAATCCTTTATTGAAAATACTCAATCATGAAGTCTCAAGTATGTTCTCATTAAAGAAACACTTTCATTTAGGATTGAATTTCTTCACAATCACATTTGGACCATTCTCAAGTTATTCTTACCAAAGATTCCACTACATTACAAAGTTCAGAACATATTAACTGCCCCCACATGCACAAGACTTATCCACTAGTCATTGTAAGGGATGCAAATGTAAGCAGTACCTCAGGAGTTTAGTTCAGGAACCACTATTTAATGAATATTTATGGAACTACAAGGGGTCAACTACTGAGAATAGTGAAAAGGATATAATTGGTGAATAACCAAAATCTCCACTCCCACATTGCTTGAAGTTGAAAGAACAGATGCTAAATGAAGTTAAACAAATTAGTCACTGCAAGAATTCTAAAGGAAATGCACCGTTATTAAAGTATATATCACAAAGAAAACCAAGAGTGAAGCTGGGGATGTTTTCTGTGGGCAGAGGGAGCCTAAAGGCCAGGAGCTAGGAGGAGCTTGATGCCTTTAGGAACTGAGGGCAGAAGGACTAAAGTATCCTGAAGGAGCATCCAGTGAGAAGTGAGAGAGGTGGGCAGAAACCGTATTAGCTGCTCATTTCTACACTATCCATATCTTCTGAATAGACCCCAGCAAAAAAATTCTGAAAGAAGAAAACAATTAGTTATTAATGATTCTCTGCCGCTATGGTCCCTTTATTAACTCTAAAGGTTGATACGAAGTGATTAAATCATGTTGGGTGATGGGAGGGTTGGTCATCCCAGTACACCTATAACACTTTTCAGAAACCTGCCCACCAACTACCATGCAGTAACAGGGTCCTAGGAATTGCTGCTCAGCATGATTGGAGGTCCATAGTTCTCATTTCTGTTGATACCCTCCATACCACTTACTGACAAATCAGGAGTATCTGTGTTTGTATGGCTCTGGATAAACCCTGACTTTATTTTAGAGGTAAGTACACTTGATGAAATGTCACAAGTTTTCAAAAAATTCTCATTCTTAAAGTGATTTCAAACTTGGTAAGTGGACACAATGCTAATGAGGTGCCACTTAACCATGTCTTTCCAGAAAGGAGATATTATTTCCTTTGTCAACTGTAAGAAAAATAACATCATAAATATGTTTAGAAGGCCTAGGCTTGATGAAAATCTTTTGCTGTCTATTTGCGGGTGTTTTTACATGAAAGGAACTGGTGTTTTCCTTTCCAATGACTGACAACATTTCTTGATTTATTTCATTAATTTCTCTTCACACTAACTTAAAGGGATTCTTTTTTTTCTGTGCAAATATTAGTCTTCTAAGGATGGTAAATACACTTGACATTTAGAGATCAACTTTGAATTCTGAGTACGGTTTAATAAAATTTTATAACATCTGCATATGAGGACAAGAGTTATTCCAACATATTTGGTTCCAGTAAAATAAACATGAGGTGAAATAACCTAGCTACACCAATCACACAGAGTCTGGGAAGAAAATAACATGAATATTACCCCCAGGTGGTCTTAAGCAAAGGAGTGAATAGGATAAGAAAACAGCTCCTTTAGTTTAATTTTGATTTTAGCAGCATGATAAAATGATATATGTGGCTAAGTTGTCTGTATCTAGACAGGCTCAAATTAATGTAATCACAACTGAAAATTAATATTAATGCTTTTGAATCATTTTGGCATGTGGAAGTTCCCAGGCTAGGCATCAAATCAGAGCTACAGCTGCTAGCCTCACAGCCACAGCAACGCAGGATCCAAGCCACATCTGTAACTTACACCACAGCTCACAGCAACGCCAGATCCTTAACCCTCTGAGAGAGGCCAGAGATTGAACCTGCATCCTCATGGATGCTAGTCGGGTTCGTTAACCTGAGCCACGATAGGAACTCCCCAAAATTTACTTTAGAAAAATATTTGTAAACATTTGGAGGTAATTTTATAGGTGTATAAGATAACTTGTTAACATTCATAATATTATCCCACTATTGAAGATTGTTTTATGCTACACCTAAAGATAAGTTCTTGATATTAGCATCTTCTGATGTTTTCATATGGCACTTGAACTTTTTATAACTTCTGTTGTCATGAAGTATACGAGCATTCTCTCCTATGAGTATATTTAGACTTTCAGCATGTAGCTTTCAGTTCTAGTAATTTAAGAGATTTAACGGGTGTTAATGTACCAGTTCTCACAAAGCCCAGTACTAGGTTAGGTAATTTATATGACATTCATCATTAAATAGCAAAAGCAAAATTAGAATGCTGCTGAACATAACTGTATTTTGTATACTTATCTATTGATTGTAGCATTCCCTTGAGCTGAGAAATTATAATATAAAATGACAAGCTGAGGTCAAGACTACATGGGCTATACATTTCCCCTCACTCCCAGTAGATTTTCCAAAGTCAATGTTGATTTTTCATTTCTCCTTAAAAAGGAATATTTTGTTTTCCTTTTTCTTAAAAAAAAGTTTATGTATTCCATCTTATTTTCTGCAATAAACCCATGACCTCAAAGTATTTATTAGCACAAGGATTTATACACAAAACAAAGTTAATATAACTTTCCTTTCATTTACTTTCTATGTTGTCTTCTTATGCACAACGTATGCTTTACAACTATTAATATTTAGGTGCCACCTGGTGGCAAAGGGAGATATTTAAATAAAAGCATTAATGATCATGGTGTTCCTTTTGTATTTACAGATGCTTTTTTGGGGACACATAATACACTGACCCATAAAAAAGGAGAATTGAAATGTGTTGACACAAAACATCATATTAAAATATTTATTATACTGTTTATGTGAATGTGTTGCCATATGCTGTGGTGTTTAATAATAGTATCTTTTTGCCCTATGAGGTTAAGCCGTAAATATAAACTATCAAAGTTTGTAAAGGAAAGAGGGAAAACAGACACATAAGAGTCCTTGAACTTCCATGGATTGTTATTTTTATACTTATAATAATTTTCACTGTTAATAAGAGTTTGAGGGCATTACTACAAAAAAATCTATTTTGAATTCCCTTTGACATTAACCACACTAACCTTAGCGGAGTTCCTGTCGTGGCATAGTAGTTAACAAATCTGACTAGGAACCATGAGATTGCAGGTTTGATCCCTGGCCTTGCTCAGTGGGTTAACGATCCGGCATTGCCGTGAGCTGTGGTGTAGGTCGCAGATGCGGCTCGGATCTGCCATTGCTGTGGCTGTGGTGTAGGCTGGCGGCTACAGCTCCAATTCGACCCCTAGCCTGGGAATCTCCATATGCTGTGGGTGCGACCCTAAAATGACAAAAGACAAAAAAAAAAAAAAATTAACCTTAGCAAATGGCACTGACACCTTATGTGTTTTGCTGTTAGCATGAGAAGAAAATTAGAAAATTTGAATTTATATGCTTAAGTTTTAAATCCAAATTGCTAACCTATATAGTGCTTAATACTTTTAATTCTAATAAATAAAAATAAGAATAAATGTCCATCAGCCTAGTTTTAAATGCAGGACTTGTAATAGTCAATTACCTCCTCGGACTTGAACATCATTTAATTTACTAAGGATCACAGCAACTAATTAGAACACAATTTGTTAAGGAAAGAGACAAACCTGTTTATTTTGTTGGTCTGGTATCTAGAGGATAATTTATATTTTTATTACTGCCCTTTTTTCCAGTTCTTTCCAGCTGCTTAACCACTTCCATTGGGAGCATAAATCAGTGCTAAGACTGACTTTGCCTTAGACTAACAGTTTCCAGATTCAAAATTTTCTTAGTAATGCACTCAACAATTGACCCAGAGTAGGTACTCCTGCTTTGTACTTCCTTCACACTCACTCCATTAATAATTCCACTATGCTTTTTAAAATTATAGTTGTCTGTGGTTTTTTGCTGCCTAGAAAATCCTATAGGTCAAGGAACTGATTCTGTTTCCAGTGTAGAATCTTGAATATAAGTCCTCAATAAACATTTTTAATATTATGAAAAAGTAAATATAAATTTATTAAAAGAACAATGATTATTAGGTAGTTCTAATAGAGAAGCATATTGACTTATTCATGACGTGTGGACTAAAACCACTTTCAGTAGGAAAGCATAAAGAAGAATGAACAAGGAAGGTGCTGTTAGAGCAGCAGGTACCAACCACATGTCTTGCAGACTCACCTCTGTTATACAATAGACCAGTCCTCACGGATAGACAGAACCTCATAGGACCTAAACACAAAATCCTTTAATGTAATAAGGAAGCTCTTGGCTCCAACTTGCTGGACAACAGAATCATGAGTATGAACCTCCTTGATAAAGCTCACAGCAATGATTCTCTTCTTAACTGCACTTGAAAACGCATGTTAAGTTTACTAGTGAAATTCTACAGTTTAAAGTACCTGGTTTAGAATTTTTTTTTCTTTTTTTCTTTTTAAGGCTGCACTTGCAGCATATGGAAGTTCCCGGGATATGGGCTGAATCAGAGCTGAAGCTGATGCCCTATGCCACAGCCACAGCAACACCAGATCCCAGCTGCATGGCAGCCTACACTGCAGTTTGCAGCAATGCCAGATCCTTAACCCAGTGAGCAAGGCCAGGGATTGAACTAGCAGCCTCCTGGGTACCAGTCGGTTTCTTAACCTGTTGAGCCACAATGGGAACTCCCCTGGTTTAGAAATTTAAAACAGCCAGTACTTATTTTATTTCATGTTTAAACTAGCACTTGCTGAGCCCTTATCCTGTGCCAGGGCCTGGGCTAAGCAGATGTGCTTAGTTTGCCAGTGAGAAAACTGATGCTAACATCTATTGAGCAAAACTTATCCATATTCACATAGCTAACTGGTGACAGAGGCTAGAATCCACACACTCTGTTTCCATACATCATGAACTCTACTCTGTGAAACGGATGAGAGTATGATGAAATTTTAAATTCGGTTCAGATTATTCAAGGATACAACTCTGAGTCAAAATTCAAAATCAAACTTTTGCAGTCACACTGCATACTGTAATACCATCTTGGAAAAATGCTGAGTCTCAGTAATCAATATCCAAAGGTTCTGTGATAAATTATTCATGGGATGAGAAATTTCAAAGACAGAAAAGAAGCAGAGTGCAAAACTGCTATAATATTCACATCATTAGAGAGGTTCCCTGGCCTCTTCTAAGGTGAAAGTATATAGCTCACTCTGATCGCAGAATACTTAATTCTCTAAATTAGGAATCTGCTGTCACTAATGGAAGTGGGTGAAAATGAAAAATTGCTAGCTGCTGGCAGGAGAAGAGCCCAAGGGCTGCCACATGGCAGTCACAGTTAGAGGAAAAAATTAAACACAGTATAAAAAGTAAAGGCAGTAGCCAATATTAGGAGGTCATTTGAAAGCATCTAGGTCTAATGAAGAATCCAAGTGTAAAAGCTGAGAAACGTTTGTCATAAGGAAAGTATTGGGAATTAAATTAAGAATCTAAATAGGAAATGAGGATGAAACCTAAAAAGAAGAACTTAGCTAGGAATAATGCCATGTGAGGTATTACAACTTCCAAATCCCTAAGATGATCAACAGACTCAGCCAGAAGTATGGGCAAAAGACGTGTTTAGATCTTGGTGTATCTTAAAAACCTGCTTCCTTTAAAATAGTTTCTAGTGGTCAATGGCATGTTCATGTTCTCTGTAGCTTAAACATCCCACTGTAAGCCTCACCACTCCTTCAGCTTAAGACAAATTTTATCCTTAAAAGTCAACTACTAGATTGTGCATATATCAGGAGAGAGCTGGCAATTAATAATGCCTGGTGAATATATTAGCATGGATTTGTTTATTCAGTTTGGCTTAGATTAGTGATAACCTAAAAGGGGAGGAGAATACTTCCTATTTGCTTTTGCTTCACGAATGTTAATTATGCCTTCAACAGCAGATTAACTTAATTATTTTTTTGTTTTTTTTTTTAATTGCGGGGGCAAGTGGTACAGTCAATAAACATACACTTAATGCAGTGGGTAGGTCCAAATTTGGACCACTCATTCTCACTCATTACACATCTGTCCTTCCTAAATGTCAGGCATTCTATATATTCGCAGTGCTAAAGATACATTTATGGGTTATAGTCAAAATATTTAAATACCGATACTATGAGTACCAATTAATCAGAACAGATACTGGCCAAATAGCACACTGGAAATGGCTGCATATAAAACAGTATCTCTACTTCCAAGGAGCTTACAATTTAGTGGGTGAAGACTGAGGAGTTAGGAGGTAGTCACTGTACAGTATGAGGACTGATCTAATCTAATGAGGATAAGCAAAGGACAACAAAACTTCTTCAAATAATCCATAGAGTTGTTTTCTACCTATTTATACTTTTGCCTACCCCATAAACTCTTTAATTCAATGAATTTTTTATATTTATAGTTGTACAACAATCATTAAAACCCAATTTTAAAACATTTCCATCCCAATCCCTAGTCCATTCCTTCCCACCCGAAAACCTGACTCCTTTGGTAACCATAAATTTTAAAGTCTGTGAGTCTGTTTCTGTTCTGCAAATAAGTTCACTGTATACCTTTTTCAGATTCCACATATAAGTGATGCCATATGATGTTTGTGTCTTACTGTCTAATTTCACTTATCATGATAATTTCTAGATCCATCCAAGTTGCTGCAAATGCCATTATTTCACTTCTTTTTATGTCTGAGTAATATTCCATTGTGTATATGTAACACATCTTCTTTATCCACTCCCCTGTTGATGGACATTTAGGTTGCTTACATGTCTTGGCTATTGTATATAGTGCTGATACACTGGGGTACATGTATCTTTTTGAGTCATGGTTTCCTCCAGATAGATGCCCAGGAGTGGGATTGCTGGATCATATGGTAATTCTATTTTTATTTTTTTGAAGAACCTCCATACTGTTTTCCACAGTGATTGCACCAATTTACATTCTCATTATGTGTAAGAGTATGCCCCTTTCTCCACACCCTCTCTAGCACTTATTGTTTGTAGACTTTTTGATGATGGCCATTCTGGCTGGTGTAAGGTGGTACCTCATAGTAGTTTTGATTTGCATTTCTCTAATAATGAGTGATGTTGAACATCTTTTCATGTGTTTTTTGGCCATCTGTGTGTCTTCTTTGGAGAATTATCTGTTTAGATCTTTTGCCCATTCTTTGATGAGGTTGGTTTTCTTGTTTGATTTTTGTTTTGTTTTGTTTTGGTATTGAGCTGCAGGAGGTGTTTATACATTTTGGAGGTTGATCCCTTGTCAATAGCTTCATCTGCAAATATTTTCTCCCACTCTGCGGGCTGTCTTTTCATTTTGTTCAGGGTTTCCTTTGCTGTGCAAAAACTTTTAAGGTAAATTAGGTCTCATTTGTTTATTTTTGTTTTTACTGTCATTACTCTAGGAGGTGGATCTGAGAAGATATTGCTGTGATTTATGTCAGAGAATGTTTTCCTCTAAGAGTTTTATAATATCCGGTCTTATATTTAGGTCTTTAATCCATTTTGAGTTTATTTTTGTGTTAGGAAGTGTTCTAATTTCATTCTTTTATATGTGGCTGTCCAGTTTTCCCAGCACCACTTATTGAAAAGGCTATCTTTTCTCCATTGAATATTCTTGCCACTTTTATCATAGATTAGCTGACTGTAGTTGTGTGGGCTTAATTCTGGGCTTTCTAACTGATCTGTATTTCCGTTTTTGTGCCACTAACATACTGTTTTGATGATGTCAGGCAACCTGATTCTTCTAGCTACATTTTCCTGTTTCAGGATGGCTTTGGCTATTCTGGGTCTTTTGTGCTTCCAAAGTTTAAAATATTTTGTTCTAGTTCTGTGAAAAATGATATTGGTAATTTGATAGGGATTGAAATGAATCTTTAGATTGCT
The DNA here is from genome assembly GCA_004024745.2 of Catagonus wagneri. Lineage (NCBI taxonomy): Eukaryota > Metazoa > Chordata > Mammalia > Artiodactyla > Tayassuidae > Catagonus > Catagonus wagneri. The sequence continues at coordinate 3,042,779 of PVHT021183619.1, read as the reverse complement.
TTGGGTAGTATAGTCATTTTGACAATATTGGTTCTTCCAATCCAAGACCATGGTATACAGTTTCATCTCTTTGTGTCATCTTTGATTTCTTTCATCAGCATCTTATAATTCTCAGAGTACAGGTCCTTTTCTCCTTAGATAGGTTTATTCCTAGGTATTTTATTTTTTTGATGTGATGGTAAATGGGATTGTTTCCTTAATTTCTCTTTCTGATCTTTCATTGTTAGTACATAGAAATGCAGTTGATTTCTATGTATTAGCTGTGTATCATGCAACTTTACCAAATTAATTGATGAGGTCTAATATTTTTCTAGTAGTTTTTCTAGGATTTTCTAGGTATAGTATCATGTCATCTGCAAACAATGATAGTTTTACTTCTTCCTTTACAATTTGGATTCCTTTTATTTCTTTTTCTTCTCTAATTGATGTGGCTAGGACTTCTAAAACTATGTTGATTAGTCATGGCGAATGAAAACATCCTTGTCTTGTTCCTGATCTTAGTGGGAATTCTTTCTGCTTTTCACCATTGAGAATGATATTAGCTGTGAGTCTGTCATATATATAGTCTTTATTATGTTGAGGTAGGTTTCTTCCCTCTATGCCCACTTTCTGGAGGGATTTTATCAGAAACTGGAGTTGAATTTTGTCAAAAGCTTTTTTTGCATCTATTGAGAGGATCATATGGTTTTTATTCTTCAGATTGCTAACGTGGTCTATTACACTGATTTGTGGATACTGAAAAATCCTTCCATCCCGGGGATAAAACCCACTTGATCATGGTGTACAATCTATTTAATGTATTGCTGGATTTGGTTGGCTAGTATTTTGTGGAAGAATTTTGCATCTATATTCATCAGTGATATTAGCCTGTAATTTTTTTTTTCTTTTCCCTTTTTTTTTTGTGGTATCTTTGCCCTGATTGGTATCAGGGTGATGGTAACCTAAGAGAATGAGTTTGGAAGTGTTCCTTCCTTTGAAATTTTTTGAAATAGTTTCAGAAGGATAGGTGTTAACTCTTCTCTAATTTTTTGATAGAATTCACCTGTGAAGCCATCTGGTCCTGGACTTTTGCTTGTTGGAAGTTTTAAAATCAGAGTTTCAATTTCAGTTACTTATGATTGGTCTGTTCATCTTTTCTATTTCTTCTTGGTTTAATCTTGGATGATTGTACTTTTCTAAGAGTTTGTCCATTTCTTCTAGGTTGTCCATTTTATTGGCATATAGTCACTTGTGGTAGTCTCTTATGATCCTTTGTATTTCTGTGATGTCCACTGTAATTTCTCCATTTTTATTTCTAATTTTATTGGTTTGCCTTCTCTCTCTTTTTTTCTTGATGAGTCTGGCTAAGGGTTTATCAATTTTGTTGATCTTGTCAAAGAACCAGCTTTTAGTTTAATTGATCTTTTCTATGAGTTTTTTTGGTATCTACTTCATTTATTTCTTCTCTGATCTTTATGATTTTTTTCCTTCTGCTAACTTTAGGTTTTGTCTGTTTTCTTTCTCTTGCTGCTTTAGGTATAAAGTTAGGTTGTTTATTTGATATTTTTCTTGTTTCTGGAGGTAGGCTTGTATTGCTATAAAATTCCCTCTTAGCAATGCTTATGCTGCATCCCATAGGTTTTGGATTGTTGTGTCTTTGGTGTCAGTTGCTTCTAGGTATTTTCTTTGATTTCTTCAGTGATCCATCGGTTGTTTAGTACCATGTTGTTTTAGTTTCCACGTGTTTGGTTTTCTTTGCAGATTTTTCTTGTTGATTTCTACTCTTAGAGTGTTGTGCTCAGAAAAGATGCTTGATATGATTTCAGTTTTCTTAAAATTTACTAAGGCTTGTTTTGTGGCCCAAATGATGATCTATTCTAGAGAATGGTCCATGTTCACTTGAGAAGAATGTGTATTCTGCTACTTTTGGATGGAATATCCTATTAATATCTTCTTGGATCGATCATTTGATCATTACATAATGTCATTCTTTGTCTAACATTATTTTAAGGTCTATTTTGTCTGATATGAGTATTATTACTCCAGCTTTCTTTTGATTTCCATTTGCATGGGATATTTTCTTCCATCCTCTCACCTTCAGTTTGTATGTGTCCCTAGAATTGAAGTGTGTCTCTTAAAGACAATATATGTATGGGACTTGTTTTTGAATCCATTCAGCCAGGCTATGTCTTCTGGTTGGGGCATTTAGTCCATTTACATTTAAGGTTAAGTATTTATACATATGTTCTTATTGTCATTTTGTTAATTGCTTTGGATTTGCTTTTGTTAGTCTTTTTTCTTCCCTTCTCTTTCTCTCTTGTGGTTTGAGAACTATATTTAGTGTTGTGTTTGGATGGCTTTTTATTTGTGTGTTTATGTATTGTAGATTTTTGGTTTGAGTTTACCATGAAGCTTAGATATGAGTCTATAGATATATGAGATTGTTTTCAGTTGCTAGTCTCTTAACTGCAAATGTTTCTCCAGTATCCTGCATTTGTACCCTCCTCTTCTTATGATTTCTGGTTTTGGTAGCATAATTGTGTGTGGATGACTTCCTACCTTTACTGTATGTATGCCTTCACTGGTGAGCCTTGCCATTTGTAATATTTTTGTTTCTAGTTGTGGCCTTTTCTTTTCCACCTAGAGAAGTTCCTTTAGGACTTGATGTAAAGCTGGTTTAGTGGTGTTGAATTCACTTAGCTTTTGCTTGTCTGTAAAGCTTTTGATTTCTCCTTCAGATCTGAACGAGTCCTTGCTGGGTAGAGTCATCTCAGTTGGAAGTTTTTCCTTTCATCACGTTAAGTATATCAGGCCACCCCCTTCTGGCTTGCAGAGTTTCTGCTGAAAAATCAGCCTATAACCTTATTGGGGTTCACTTGTATGTTACTGGTTTCTTTTTCCTAGCTGCTTTCAATAATTTCTCTTTGTCTTTAATTTTGGTCAGTTTCATTAACATGTGTCTCAGGGTGTTCCCTCTTGGGTTTATTTCATATGGCATTTGTTGTGCTTCCTGGATTTGAGTGAGTGATTCCTTTCCCATATTAGGGAAGTTTTTGGCTATTTTCTTTTCAAGTATTTTCTTTGGCCCTTTCTCTCTCTCCTCTCCTTCAAACCCCTATAATATGGATGTTGGTGCAGTTAAAGTTGTCCTAGAATTCTCTTAGACTGTATTCATTTCTTTTCAATCTTTTTTTCTCTCTTCTGTTTCATGTCAGTGATTGCCACCAGTCTGTCTTCCACCTCGCTTATTCATTTCTCTGTCTCCTGGATTCTGCTGTTTTTTCCTTCTGTTGAATTTTTATTTCATTTATTGTATTTTGCATTTCTGCTTGTTTAATCTTTAAATCTTTTAGTTCTTTGCTCAATGTTCCTTATAATTTATCAATCTTTGCCCTCAGTTTATTTCCAAGATTTTGACTCACCTTTACTATCATTAGTCCAAAGTCTTTGAGTCTTTTTCATGGAGTTTGGTAATCTCTAGATCACTTAGCTGTTTTTCTGTTTTTTTTTTTTTCTTGTTCCATTATCTGAGTTATAATTAGAGGATTATGACTGCCTTTTCATTTTGTATAGATTTTTGGTGTGGTTCCCTTTTTGCAGGCAATATGGTTGTAGCCTCTCTTGTTTCTGATGTCTGGCTCCTTGTGGCTGAATTTGGTGCAGAGGCTTGCTCTAGGTTTCCTGATGGGAAGGACTGGTGCCTGCCCACTGGTATGTACAACTGATTTTTATGCCTCTGGTGGGTGGGACTTTGTCTCTGGGTGTGATTAGAGGTGGCTGTATGCTGGAGAGGTCTTCAGTCAGTCTGTTTGCTGATGCGTAGAACTGTGTTCCCACCAGTTCTGTTGTTTGGCCTGGGGCTTCTCAGCCCTGATGGGCGTGGGCAGATTTTTCCAAGATGGTCACCTCCAGGGGAGTTCACACTAATGATTATTCCTGAGATCTTTGTCTCCAACATTCTTCCCCTACAATGAGTCACATTCACTTTCTGTTTACCCAGGAGATCCTCCAAGAACAGCAGGCAGGTCCAACTCAGATTCCTATGGAGTCTCTGCTTTGCCCTTGGACCCAGTGCACACAAAGGCCTGTGTGAGCCTTTCAAGAGTGGAGTCACCATTTCCCCAGTTCTGTGGAGCTCCTGTGCACAAGCCACACTGGCCCTCAATGCCAAATGCTTTGGGGGATCCTCCTCCCAATGCCAGCACCCTGGGTGTGTGAACTTGATGTGGCGATCAGAAATTTTATTCCTGTGGTTGAGCCTCTGTGATACAGTTACCTTCCATCTGTGGGCTGCCTACCCAGCAGATGTGGGGTTGCTTATATCAACTGATTGCCCGTCTGGCCATCTTGATGTGGTCTCCTCTTTGTCTTTTGGTATAGGATGTCTTTTATGGTAGTTTCCAGTCTATTTCATTTATGGTTATTCAGCAGTTGACTGTAATTTTTGTTATTTTTATGAGATAAGGTGAGCTCCAGTCCTTCTACTCTGCCAACTTAATCCGATCTCCTAGCCCATAAATTCTTCATGTATTAAAAATCCACAATCCAGAGGTATGTAATTAACCACTTTTAGCTTTAGAATATGTGATTTAATTTAAAATGATTTTTTAGAGATTTTTTTTGAGAGTTAACTTGAAGACAGCAGTTTTTTTTTTTTTTCTTTTTGAACAGGACATAAATTTCTCACAGCTGCTAAATCATCTATTTAAAACCACCTTAAAGATTTGTTACTTTATTTCAAGTTCCCATATTTTAACATAGCATGTAAAGATTAATACATGGATCATATTACATGTTGAATATGTGTTCAGAAAAATACAATGTTTCAAAAACATCAAAACTTGCAGCAAAGAAAAATAGCCTATTTTAACCTGAATCAGCCAATCAAATTATCTCTCATGCCACTTTCTTTGATTTGGGACCTAGACAGAAATGCTCAGACGCAAATGAGATTAGGAGGAAAAAAATTTTTTTAAGTTCTAAGACTTAATTGAGATAGAAAGCTTTGTCATGTTAGGCTCAAACATTTTCAGAGTCCTAAATAAAATTTATGATTATTTTAAAATCAAAGACTTTGCCCAAAATATAATTTTCATCCCTGTGGTCAAATGTCAGGATACATATTTTCTGAAAGTAAATCTAGACATGGAGGAAAAAATTAAGAAGTCAGGCCCTAATGCATGAGCAAAATCTATACATAGTTCTAATGTTACTTAGGAAAAAACATGAAAGTAGACACAAACACATATTCTAGGCCCACAAGTTAGTATGGCTTTCATAGGTGGTCCACTTCATTTACTGAAATATGAGAACATTTTGTGTTTTTATTTTTAAATATGTAACCAGGTATTGTGCACCACATCTGGTGCATTGCAGATGTTGCTTTGACTCAAAATTTCCCCTAGGTGGCAATGTTTTCAAAGAAGCGTTGCTTGAACCTCCACCTAAAAGAATTGAGCTGGATCAGCACCTAGTATTTACACACTACTCTAGCTGCTATTTTCATCTCCACCCAGAGAAGAAAAATACAATTTGGGACACAATATTTTTTTGAACATTGTCTTGAAAAATCTCACAAAATCGAAGATATAGGTGTTATCTACTTTAAAATGTAAATACATGTTTGACAAAAGATGTTCAAAAACATTGGTTTGAATTGAGCTGGGGTTTTAGTTTACTAAGAAGGTGACAAACATTTTACTCAGATTTTAGTTTCTGAACTGTCTAAAACTCCTGTTCTAAAATGGACATTATTTTTGACATTGTTATTTTATGAAATTTTTCATTGATCTCTTCAGATTGGTAATTGTTTCCCACACACACACACTGTTCACAGTTACCCTTTTGTGGGTATACCACTGGTAAATAAGAGAAGGTGAATAAGTAGGATTAATCCTACTTACATCTTAGACTTTCATACTATGTTGAAAAAGAGAGAGAGAGATAATAATATTAAAAAAGATTAGAGGTAAAAAAATGATATGGAGTGAAAAATATTCTAAAATTCACAAACTTTTTTTCTTCCCACATCCTTCTTACCCTGATATATGTCTTCTAGAACAGTCACCATTCACACTTGACATTCATATATGTATATATATATGAATATCATATATTATATTATATATTATACATAATTTATTATGTATGTTATATATATAATATATTATATACATAAGCTTAAGCTTTCCTCTGCTTTGGAACGCCACCTTTTGTTTTTAATTTGCTTCTGTTTAAACTTTTCATTGCTCCATCTGAAGGTTTAACCTTCAAAAATATAGGGCTGGCAATGATGAAGCATGACTCTCTCCTAAATGCTGTCATAGAGCAATTTGAAGTATCCTATAATCCTTCAAAAGAAAAAAAGGGGGGGGAACCAAAGTACCAATCAATATTTATGTAGCCATTTGCAAGGCAATTTCCCTTTTATTACATACTTTAACACTTTTAACAATCCTGGGCAGTTAGAAAGCAGGCATTACCACTATCCCCATTTTACAGATAAATCTCAAAGAAATCAAGGTCTTTATATTTAGTCAGAGTTAAAAATTGGTAACTGAAAAGCCAGGACTCAAAGCCTGTCCTTTTTTCCTGGCAAGTGCAGTAGGCTTTGGTTATATCCAGCTCTTCACAATGAGACCCCAATACTGTCCCCATTAGCTTCCCCTGGCCTCTACCTGCTCACACATACCATGAGTTTACTGTTTTGTCCCACTTTGAAAGGAAGTTTCTCTAGCTAAATGGATTCTTGGAAAGGATTTATTGAACCAGCTTATAAAAACCTTTCAACTTTCTGTTTGGTACCCTGAGCAGGAGCCATCATTAGCTGAGCGCTGGAGTTCAGTGCACTCACAATAAAATCTGTCCCTGAGTTCCATCTGGATCTTTGACAGTGATTTCCATGTCTCTCTGCTCCATGGCCACTGCTCAAAATACAGAGTCCACCATCTCTGTTATCTCAAGGTATCAATCCCTTCCCCCTCTTCCCCTAAAGTCTCATTAATGGCCCTTCTCTCCCATTCCTCCCTTCACCGTTGCCCTTTCTCTGGAATCTTTCTCTTGTTACCTCTGCAAACCTCCAGCTATGTAATTTGTAGGGACCAGTGCAATGTAAATGTAGGCAGCCTTCTAAAAAAGAAATGAAAAAAAAAAAAGAACCTTTTCCTTTCTTTTGTGATCTCTCTCAAAACTCATTCTGTGTTTTGTATTGTTATTCAGTGTCAATCTCCTCCAGGTGAAGGGCTAGCATAGACTTGCACAGGAGCCTGGGTACCACTACAAATCTGAGTGTGGGGCCTGTTTTCCTGATCCCCATCCCTCCCCAAGCCTCCATCTAGGCCTTCTGGAGGTGGCAGCAGTCTCTGGGCAGTGGGATGGATGCAGGGAAGGAAAATTTCTGAGGTATTGCCCAAGAAGGCAGGACAACAGGTGAGCTAAGCAACCAAGCCCCCTGTGCATTCTCCATCATCCTACCAAATCAGATTTCACTTAGAAAACCCAAATTCAAGGGGATATACACAGACTGCAGAGTTCCTTTTGAGAGTGAGGTCCTGCTTAAGGACACAGGACCACACACAAGAAGCCCAGTGGACCCCACCAGCCATGGTAATAGCTTTCCCCCACTCCCAGCCTTTTTGCAGACTGAGCCTTCAGTCCTCCAGAATCTGGTGCTCCACTGAGGAACGTGGCTTCCCTCAAAGCAGCCTAAACATGCACTGCTTACTCTCACTTGCTCCTGGGAACAGGTGTGCGGGTGGGCGGTGCAACTCCCAGCTTCCTAATGCTGCCTCACTTATAAACCATTACTCTTTCAACCTCATGTAATTAAGGTGCACATCATGACCCTGTAGTCTCTCTACATTTCTCTTTCCCTTTATCCAGCATCTCCTGCAGGCTCTCCACCTTCCATTGGTCATTTACTGCCTCTAGAGCATAACCTTCCTCTCCACCCCAAACCCTGTCATCCTTCTGGCTATGTTAGAAAACTGTATAAAAATCCCTATTTCACAGGCCTTTGACTCCAACCCCCCTGGCCTTCAAATCCACCAAGCCAATTTGTTATCATAACCTATGTCTTGGCAGAACTGAGAGTCACCAGACCAATGAAATCTTACATTTTAACTTCCTGTGCTTTGGCAACTATCTGCTCTTATTCTGTTCACTAACTCCTTACACTCTTCAAGAGTGACATGGTTTTTCAGAGGAGAGGAACGGAATCTTCTAATAGAAATTAGGTTTTGATTTTGTTTGAGGGTTTTAAATTGTCCTATATCAAATTGTCCTGTGTCTTATGTTTCACAAATTTTTAGAGAAACATTATAAATATTATTGTAATGAATTTTTATTTTATTTTATTTTATTTTATGGCGGCACCTGCAGAATTTGCAAGTTACCAGGGCAGGGGTTGAATCAGAGCTGCAGCTGGAGCCAGAGCCACAGCACCACTGGATCCAGGCCTTATCTGCAACCTATGCTGCATCTTACAGGCAACGCTGGATCCTTAACCCTCTAAGCAAAGCCAGGGGTCAAACTCTCAACCTCACAGAAATAACTTGGGGTCCTTAACCAATGGTAAGCCATCATTTTATTTTTCTGTGGCACACAGAAGTTCCCAGGTCAGGGATCAAATCCACGCCACAGAGCAATGCAAGCCACTGCAGTGACAACATCAGATCCCTAACCTGCTGAGCCACAAGGGAACTCCCTATAATGAATTTTTATATAAACATTTTACAAATAAACATATTGTGACTTTAAATATATCAATGGCAGAAACATCTAGTATCTTATTTTTGTTTAATAACCTGTGACTCTTCTGTCTAGTTAATAATGTATGTAAAATAAACAATATTGCCTTTGAAAGTCTGAGATTCTATACAGATTATAGAGGGTTTCATTCTTTCAAAATCCCTACACTTCATGTCAACCTGATTTAACTGCATTTGTATTATTCAAAAGTCTTCAGGGTATCTGAAGAACCCTTGAAATGTTATATTCCATTCCTTTTACCCCTTATGTCAGTGGCTGCTTTATTAGATGTAGACAGCTGGTATAGCATATGTTTCTTTAAAAGAAACCTTTAAAATTAAAATTTGGAGAGCACACTTTTAAAAGTCACCAAAAATAGGGTGAATTTTGCTTCTTAAGAGACTTATGAGATATCTGGAAGGATTCAAACAGCAACATGTAAGAAGCTTCCCTCTACGCTTGAAGGTTCACTGTCATAGATGGTAAGTCCAGAGATATTTTAACTTTTGCTGTAGTTTCATATAAATCATTTAAATTAATGGCATTATTTGTCTTCTTTTATAAATCAAGGTTAATAATGTCTGCTGTGTTACTTTAGAGTATATTTTTTAAGGTGGAATGGAATGATCAAAGTAAAAGTATGCTGATAAAGGTGGGAGACGAGAAGGGAGGAGAAAATCTTTATCAGGCATCTACTATGTTCTAGGCATTATGCCAAGCACATCGCATATTTTTTTTTTATTTAATTCTCACAGTCTGCTCGGTAGAGTAGACACATTGTCCCATATTTTAAGAAAGAATACTAAGGCTCTAAGGAAGGAAGTAGTTTGCTTAAGCTAAATTGGTAAGTTGTGGAGCCTTGATTAGCAAATTCTTTTAGTTCCACCTTCCAAGGGTATCAAGAATCCAGCCACTTCTCACTACCTTCACTCTTACCATCATGGTTCATGATATCACCAGTTCTCCTCTGCAACTGCTTAACGCTTATCCTATTTTTGTCTTTGTCTCCCTACAGTCTGTTCTTAACACATAAGAGGGAGCCTTTTAAAATTTGTCAGATCATTCACACCTCTGCTCAAAATCCTCAAATAACTTCCAAATTCATTCAGAATAAATGCCAAAGTCCTTAATGAGTCACAGAGCTCCCGCATTATTTGGGCTCCAATATCTAATATTTCTTTGGCTTTGATCTCTTACCATTCTGTTCTTTGCACCCTGTGATTCAGCTACACTGGCCAAAGGCACCCTCTCTTCCCTCACCTTGCAATTACTCAGACACGGCAGTCACACTCCTACTCGGGGCTTTTTGCACAGGACTGTTTTCTCCAACATAAATTCTCTTTCTCTAGCTGTCCTCGTGTACCTTCTCATCTCCTTCTAGCCTTTGCTCAAATGTCCCAAAAACTTAATGAAGCTTAACTAAATTGCTTCATGCCCAAATTTCACCTTTGAACTCTCTCTCCCCTTAATTTTTTCCTTACAATGTATACCATCTGCTATGGCAGGAATATGTTATTTTGATAGTTCCTCCCATTTCTCCACTAAAGAAGCATCATGAAGGTAGGTACCCTTATGTTTTTTTTTACACTTTGGTAGCCTAGTCCTCATCCATGAAAGGGGTTATAATAGTACCCTTTTCAGAGATTTTTGTTAGAATTAAATGAGATAAAACATGTAAACTCCATCCTAGTGCTTGGTACACTTAAATTCTTAATAGATGCTATGAAAATAATTATTATTGTTACTATCTGTGCAAGAGATAGAAACAACTTTCTAAATCAAGAGTTCTTTTTTTTTTTTTTCTATAGCTTGGTTCAAATCTATCACTAGGTGAGAATAAAAAGAACGAAATAAATGGAAATACCTTTCTTACTCTTCCCTGGGAAAGTATGTGTGAGAGTGAAAGTGAGACATATGAAAACAGTCATGATGGACACAGGTTCAGATTAAATAAAACTAGATTCACAGATTTCTAGATCGGAAAAATAATGTAGTATACCAGTATGTATTATAATTCTGTCCGCGTGGTTAAAAAGTCAGTGAGTACAGCCCACTGTTCCTAGGCTGAACTTAGTTAAGTCACTCAAAGCAGTTCGTCATCTAAATGATTCTAACAGATACATATAAAGGAATCTTTCAAGATCTTTTGCTGGAGTTTGTTCCAGGTTTAATCACTGAATCATCAGACTCACCTTCAAATAACTTTTAATCTATTTCTAGAATTTTAATCTACTTCACCCGGTTTTGGCTAGTATACTAATGCAGGACCACTGATCTCTGTCTCCTGAGCCTCAACTTGAGTACTTTAATTAATCAGCAAATTATTCACTGAGCCTTGTGCCAAGTTTTGGGCTGGGCTTAATATCAAGTCCTAATTCATGATCCTCCTTGCTGTTCTCTGACCTCCTTGGGAGTCCCCAAAGTCTCTTCCATCTTTCCTAATGGTCTCATTTTCATTTTTGTTGATCTTCTTTGAATGAGTTCCAGTTTCTCTACAACTCTCATAAATACTTCAGGAAAGCCTTGATCATTGCCAAATATGGGAGAAAGATTACTATACATGATAAGCTTGCCATACTCCTATTAATATATGCTCCAGCATAATGTTAGCTTTTTAAATAATCACTTCATGCTGCTGAATCATCAATGTTTATTATATGATGAGCATTAAGCCATTCCCCCCCCAGTACTTGAGCACACAAATTATTTCTTAAATCAACTGAGTTTGTTTTTTGTTCCTCACTGTACGATATTTCATTCAACCTGATTAAATTTAGTCCTAGTTTTTTTACGTTGTTTTTCTACATTTCCAAGGTACATTCTCATCCTATTTAAAACTGGCAATTCTTATATCCTTCCTAGTTTAGTTCAATGCAATGCAATATTTGGCACCTAACAGGTGCCAGGCAGTGTGCTACAAAATAGGTAAACATGAGCCTTATGAAGAAGTTTCCATTATAGACATGACAAAATGTATTGAATTCCATGTATCAAGATAGAGGAGTGCATCCAGAAAGGGATTGCTTGGTAGCCTTCCTGGTGGAGATAATGCTAACTTGAGCTGTTAGGATTGAATGGGAATTAAGTAATGAAGAAGATAGTACAGCATTCCAGGAAGAGGGTGCTATGTAATGAAAAGTTTAGAGGCTTATAACCATGAATGTGTGTGGTGATTACAAAGAGCTTCCTAGCATTAGTATAAAATGTAAGTTGAGGAACTATGAGAAACTTAATAAATATCATTTCAACTTCTTGAAGGAACTAAGAAAAGATTTGATCTTTGGCTGCCTGGTGGTTGAAGCATCCTTAGTACAATTGAACATCATTATTTGCAGATTCCATATTTTCAAATTTGTTTATAGGTCAAAATTTATCTGAAAACCCTCACATCAGTACATTGGTACTTTTATCTAGACATGTCCAGTGACGAAGAGTTTGTCACCAAACCTGCATATTCCAGACTGAGATCAAACAAGCCTGCCGACTCCTCTGTCTTTTTTAGTTCTCATACAGTAAACAAGTATCCTTTTCAAGGTCTATTTAGTGTCATGGGTCTTTGTATTGCTGTGTTGTGTCTTGGTGCTTTCATTACTTAAAATGGCCCCAAGGCAAAGTGCTGAAGTGCTCTCTGGTGTTCCTAGAGTAAAAGAAGGCTGTGATGTGCTTTATGGAAAAGATGTATGTGTTAGATAAGTCTCACAATTAAAAAGGCTTAACTAAAAAGAAATGAGCTCCATCTCCAAACAAAATAAGGGCAGTGTCTAAATGCTACATTTTATCACTGTGAAGAGTAGCTGTAGCTATCTCACTTCATTATTTCAATGCACTGGCATGGTCGCCAGGACTCGTTTAACTTTGACTATCACTACCAGTGGAATCCAGGAGTAAAATTTATCTGCACTGGATCTCTGCTGACCACATTCAGTTCTACCAAACTGGGCACCCCTTACATTTGCAGACATTCAATGGCTCTTCCCTGGAATGAATATACTGGTAGTGATATTGATGATGAAAAGCCGAAAGGTGCCTGAGCAAATGATTTGCATCCACCTAAAAGAGAACAGTTGTACCCAGGCTAGGAAAATAAATGTCTTGAGGGTATGTTCAATATAACTAAATAAACTGCATGCTTAGTAAACTGCTTCTGTATGCCTGACTCTGTGCTTACATCAGTTATGGACAGCATAGCCGCTGCCCACAAGAAGTTTACAATCTAGTTAATTTTTGAGGGTAAAACAATTATTTACTATTTATTTACTATAATGCACAATAAAGAGACATACAAAGGAAAGATTAAAATGCTATGGAGTTTTAATTGTGACCATACATGGTAGTGGGGAAAAAGATATCGGAAAAAAGCTTCCTAAGGAAGATGTTCACTCTGAGCTTGGAAAGAGAATGCATCCAAAGTCCGAAAAACATGAGGCATATTAAGAAAGCATCTAACATGCTTTGAGTACAGACTTTGTGAAGGTAAGAAATAGCAAATGTGACTGAAAACCAGGCTGTGTTCTTAAATGTAATTGGAGGTTTATAAGCAGAGAAATGATATGAGGAGCACTGGCTTTAGGAAGTGTCATCCCCAGGACACATAGAGCAGGTAAAGGTATTTGGATAGAGTTCCTAAGTAATTCTGATGACTATGGAAGTGGTGGCAGAAGTGGGAAGGAGGACAGGCATGTGAAGACTTGCAGAGGTTTCATATGCAGGAAGCTGAGCCTCGCAGCCTGATTTACTAGCAGAACATGTGAGCCATTCAAAGTCATAGGAAATTCAGGAAAGCAATCAACCAAATCCCTTTCATTTTAAGATATACCTGGCAAAAGACATATAAGTGGAAATGTAAGATTGCAAAGTTGGTATACTGGGTGTGGCTCAGGGAAGAAATTGGTAAACAGTGTTGATTTTGCAAGATATCTGCTTTAAAAAAGAACAGCCTTAAAGTCCTATAAAATAAAATATCTTTGCACTAAAAGTGAAAGTAATCGATATATATTACAAATGTAGAAATGTATATAAAAATGCATAGCATATATACGTTGCTATATGTGTTCAGATGTGCTATTTTATTGACTCCTCAGCATAATCCTGTGGGTCAGTTGTTACAGAATGAAAAAGAAGTCTTTCATTGAGAAATCATAAAAAAAATTTAATGCCCCCTCCCTACTAAAAAGAATAAGAAGAATGAAAATGAGGCTGGAGGGTAGTGGAAATGGCTTTTAAATGCCAAAGACCTTTACTTGTTTTTTTGTTAGTCCAGGTGTCTGTTACTTCTTATCTGGATTGTTAAGAGAGGATTCTTATTGGATTTTCCTGCCTTTCAGTTCATCCATGTTCTAGACATCTGCCAGACTGATCTTTAAATTGTTAGCTATAGGAGTTCCCATTCTGGCTCAGCAGAAGTGAATCTGACTAGTATCCATGAGGACACAGGTTCGATCCCTGGCCTTGCTCAGTGGGTTAAGGATCTGGCGTTGCCATGAGCTGTGATATAGGTCGCAGACATGGCTCCGATCTCACGTTGCTGTGGCTGTGGTGAGGGCAGGGGCTATAGGTCCAATTCGACCCCTAGCCTGGGAACCTCCATATGCTGTGGGTGAAGCAGCCCCCAAAAAAGACAAAAAAAAAAATTTTGGCTATAACCTTTTGCCCCTCTGCTTAAATACTTCTCAGGGCCCCTCCTTTTTTTTATTACAACATCAAGGTCCCCTGTGATCTCATTTCCACCACCCTTAGCTCCAAGCTCATTCTGGGGTACTCAGTGTTTCCCAGACCCAGTCATGTTCATTGAGACCTACTCTCTCTCAAATACTTCTAGCACAATCATACTTACACTTCAAGTTCCAGATCAAATGGAAAGCCCTGAGATCATTTTGATTTCCACACCCCAAGCAAATATTTAGTCCTATATTGTCCAAGTAGCCAGACCATGTTGACGTTGATTTAACAACTGGAGCTAAATCTCTGTGTTTGTGAATGCCTGTTGGGATTGATTCCTTTAAGGGTACTGCACATAATTTAGCAAATAGACATGAGACAACTCTAGGTTTGTTTATCTGTTTGATTTTAGGAAAAGTATTAGGACACCTGCATATTTGAAGCCATACTTACGTTAATATCATCAGAGTAGTTTTAATTGAAAATGGCACTCGGTATGTATGAATTCAAAGTGCAACCAGTATTCTTTGCATTTTATACAATGTAGACCTGTGCAGACATGAGGAGCGTCATGATAAATAGCAACTTTAGCAAATACTTCCTGCAAACCAGGGTCTGCTTTAATGACTGTCTGTGGCAGAAAAGTTTATAAAGTACAGTCTTTCAATCAGACTCTCTTCATTACATGTATATAATCAGATTATAAACACTGTCCATAAGGTTATCTTTGCATTTCAATCACAACTGTAAGGATATGACTTTATGAGAGAATAAAAATGTTTAGTTTGATTCCTTTGGGACATGACTCAGTAGGCAGTTTCCGAAGCCCAAACTGAACTTCTAGATATTTCTCAATGAGTGTGATCCTAAAATCAGTGGGCTAACTGCCTGTGAATTGCACTCTCAAAACTGATGAGTGCTCCATTAATGAAGACATAGCAAAAGCAAGATATATTTTCAGAGCTTTAAGCCATTAAAATTTCATTTCACTTTGGTCCTTCTTAAAATTTATATGAGATCCAGTATAGACCATCTCACATCAGCAACAACAATGACTTTCCAGACTACTGTCAAGCAAGAGTTTTACGTGCTAACTACACTGTTATACAAATATGTATTTTAAAAAGTCAGGCATTCCTCACTTTTTAAAATACATAAAAAGTATTATAAAAGTGTGGCTCAGTGGTTAATGAACCTGACTAGTATCCATGAGGTCACGGGTTCGCTCCCTGGCCTTGCTCAGTGGGTTAAGGATCCAGTGTTGCTGTGAGTTGTGGTGTAAGTTGCACACATGGCTCAGATTCAGCATTGCTGTGGCTGTGGTGTAGGCCAGGAGCTATAGCTCCGATTCAAGTCCTCGCCTGGGAAACTCCATATGCCACAGGCGTGGCCTTAAAAAAAGAAAAAGACAAGAAAAAAAAAGTTAAAACACTGAATATACTTTGTAAGATACACCCTCCAAGAATTTTTCCAAGATAGTTTTTGTCATTGTTACTGTTGTTATGGGTCTAGAAAATATTATTTAAATGTAATGGTTTGTGGAAATAAAATTTCTTTTTTTTTTTTTTTTTTGCCTTTTGTCATTTTATGGCCGCGGGTTTATGGCCGCACCCGCGGCATGTGGAGGTTCCCAGGCTAGGGGTCTAATCAGAGCTGTGGCCACTGGCCTGCGCCGCAGCCACAGCAACGCAGGATCCGAGCCGTGTCTGCAACCTACACCACAGCTCACGGCAACGCCGGATTGTTAACCCACTGAGCAAGGGCAGGGATCGAACCCGCAACCTCATGGTTCCTAGTCGAATTCGTTAACCACTGCGCCACGACGGGAACTCCGGAAATAAAATTTCTAAAAAAAAAGTTAATTAAAGTATTAGTGAATGTTGAAGAAATTTTGATGAGCATTAGGAAAAGGTCAGAAATTGAGATATAAATAGAAATTCTATTTCATCTTCATTCTTATCAATATTCAAACCCTCCCACCTTCCATTCTGTAAAAGTGTTTCCAGTCAACCCTATGGTAATTACAGCCTTTATCTCATAATTTGTGTTGTCCATTTCAATTATTTTGTCATTTCTGTTATGAAGATAAGCAGCTCCAATGATAACCTTGCTATTTACTTAAATAACCCATTCTGAAGAGATTCATTTCAACTTACTCCTTTACCCCCTCTCCATTATGGATAAAAATCTCACTTCTAAAAAACTTTTTTTAAACCCTTTCCTTTCGTCACCTTTATCTATTCTGCAGATAAATTAACTGTTCTGTTATGCCATGCCCTTATTTTTTCTTTATCACCAAATTGGAGGGTCTAGTGGAGTCAACTTTCTTTTGCTTTTTATTGCCATTTTTAATGACATTTAAAGTGCCATGTTAAATATATAGATACAAGTTCATCACATTTTTTAATACAGTTTTTTTAGAAATACTATCGACACTATCTCCCCACTTATATGTTTCTTCTTCATCCTGTTCATTGCATCAATTTTATCCATTTTAATTCTCAAGTTCCTTAAGACAGATTAACCCCCACAGAACCGTCTTCTCATGGCTCGTTATGCTGGAAATAAAACATTAAAGATATACCGTCTCTGGTATCTTCACCTCAGTACCTTGTCTCTTCAACCATATATTACTTTCAGTTTAATACTCCCATTCAGCAACAGTATCAACAAAAATATAATTAAAGCATTTAGAATCACAGAATAACAGAGGTTTCTGTAGCAGTAATCACTTTCCTTTTCCAAACTTTTTCTCAATTACTTCAAACCTAATACAATCAATGCCCTTACCCTCATGAAATTTTCCAGCCATCTATGTCAATCTCAAACAAGAATTCCTTCCTAGAAAACACTGACTAAGCTCCCGTAATATGCCCACTGAGTAATCCTTAGGGAAAATTCAAAATCATGAAAAATTAAACAATTACAGATTCTTGCTTTCCATTTTCATCTTGCCTTTACCACCTCCTGGTACTCTTTCTATTCATAAATGCCTCCCACCCCCATGAATTTTCCACACTTGCCGTTCTTTGTCTTCTTAAGTGTTACTGGAAGTCTTCACATTCATGATTTCTTTCAATCCTTATAGTGGACATTCATATTTACTTTATATAGTTAACACTATTTGTCACAAAAAAATCAACACTAGAGAGGCTTGAGATGCTCCTGCATGAAACTGAAGGAAGCTAGGACTAGAAAACAATTATACCAGAAGATTGTAATACATGACAGAGCGTGTTCAAAAAAGGTCATGACTGGAGTACAATTCCTAAGGGCAAAGAGCCTGAGAACTTCCCATCTGGGGAATGAGAGGATATAGGATTCCAGGCTATCAGTACAAGGAAGGAGATAACAGGAAGGTAAAACGGATCTTCCTTCAGGGACTTGGTGAGAATCTGAAAAGCCACAGTTTAGGATCTAAAATACAGGCTGGGAAGACGGAATAGGGACCAGGGAAAAGAACTTTCAGGACTCAGCTCCAAAGAAAGCAGGAGCACTACAAAACACGGCCTGAGCAGTGGATGTAAGGGCCAGAAGCAAGAACGATCTTGATGCCAAATAATGTCATTATAGTTCAGGAGCCTAGAGTTAAATCAGTCTCAGGAGGTAGGAGGTGAACTGAATCCACTAAGTAGAAATAATCCTATGGTAGGGAGGAACAGAAATGATGATAAGAATAAAGAAAAGAAAAGAATGGAGCCAAACAACATCTTGGCATAGATGCTTTTAGTCCCTTTCCCCCAGGCCTTTGCATCAACATACATTTATATCATTTAATTTTTGGTTTTTTAGATTCACAAGAGAAAATTTCTCCAAAGGTAACTATTTAAAGTAGTTTTTCTTTTTTTTTTTTTTTCCCCAGCTGGGGCATTTTATCTTGAAGAGTCCATGGAGGATTTCTTGAAATATTTTAATTTTCTGCACTTAAGAACTGTGACTTACACCAGCACAGACTCATGATTTTAGTTATCCATGCATGGTTAAAGGCCATATTAAAAAAAGGAAGACAACAAGGAACTTATTATGATATTAACATTGTATTGACGTAGGATGAATGCATGACGGTCTCAATTTAGATTCATTGAATAGTTCTTATCCTGTGAATAGCTGTGGTTTCATATGAGTTCCCCTTTTATTTGTTTTAATTTTAATACATTACACTGTTCACTTGGATTAAAATATGGAAGTTGCTCTGCATGAAAAACTAGAGAGGTTTATCAGAAGGTAATTAATAGCAAAAAAAGCATCAAAATTATAGGATGTTCCTATGTCTCTAACAACTGGGGGCCCCAACAGCCAGTACTTGCAAAACCCACAACATTCTATTAAGGGAAAAAAAGGTAACCATGGATTATAAATCAGCATCTTTCTGTTCCTTTCTAGAACTTTGCTCTTACAGTGCTCTTTCTAGCAGTTTCATTGACCTCCCTTCAATTTTCTCCATTCTACGCCCTTCTAAAGATTAAATAAAAATATTTTTTCTATTTAATTATGTTTTTATTTTAACTCCCTAAGGAGCTGCTCTTTCCTGGCAGGGTTTTTTGTTTGTTTGTTTTTGTTTTTTTTGTCTTTTTATGGAGGTTCCCCGGGCTCGGGGTCAAATCAGAGCTGCAGCTGCAGGCAGGCCTACGACACAGTCACAGCAATGCTAAGATCTAGATCAGAGTGTGTGTGCAAGCTCGAGGTAATGCCAGATTGTTAACCCTCTGGGTGAGGCCAAGGATTGAACCCATATCCTCGTGGATACTATGTCAGGTTCTTAATCCTCTGAGCCACACTGGGAATTCCTTCCTGGTAACTACTAAGTCAAGTACTTAGAAGCTTAGAAGCTGTACTTCTATCATTGTATCATTGTCAGAATGATCTTGAAAGAGTCAAGTCATTTTGGACCGCTCTCTTTAATATAAAAATGTCAGGCTAGTGATTCTTAAATGTCTTATTACAAAGTTTTATGATTCTAAAAATATGTTTTTAAAGAGCTACAGTTTTAGAGAATTTTTAGAACTAAAAACTACAGAAGAGATAACTTTGTTAAACTCCCTATTTTACAAAGAAGAGATTAATTACTGTTTGGGATATAGTATATGCTTTAATAATACAGTTTTTCTTCACTGATTTATACTGTACCAATTCATAACATCAATATATACTAGAGGAAGGACTAATAGGAATCTGTAGTTGTTATTTTTAAGAAAACGAAGTATAGCTAAGTATATATAGTAGAATACCACTGTACCAATATTGTACTCGTTTTCAAGGTATCTGAGATTTAATTGTAATTGTTGCACTTAAGTTCCAGTTTGAAAAATGTGGTGAATATCTTTTATAGTTATTAAAAATGATGGAGTCTGCTATAAGCTATTTTGACCTATTTATTCACTTTACTGGGTAGAACAGAAGACCAAAGAATGTTATAAAAATATCCAATACATATATAGTACTTACTGCATGTCAGACACTGTCATAAGCACTTTATAGTTATTAACTCACTCAGTCCTCACAACAATCCTACAGGATGGTTGGTTTTTGAGATGAATATCCTGAGTTTCAAAATGGTCAAGGAACTTGCCCAAGGTATGTGGAAATTTTGAAATTTGAATACAGTTCTGTATCCCACAATTTTTGCTTCTAAGGATGCACCCTTCTTATAAGGGTCCTCCATTTCTATCTCCCAGCTTTGCTTGTCTCTTCTTAGCTTAACATCATGTCCACTTCCAAGATGGCCACTGGTGATCCTGATGGAAGGATATAAACTACTTCAAGGTGAAAAGCTCCAAGAGGGAACTGAATCAGTTTAGCACAATCGCCATAACCAAGAAAAATGTGGCATTGTGACTGCCTAGGTTTCAGTCATGTGACAACCCTTTGGCTGATCCTAATTGGTTCTATGAAACCATTTCACCATGTATATTAGGGTATCCCTGTCATTTTATTATTTATCTTCATATATATATATTTTTTAGGGCCACACCTTGGGAACTTGTGCACATGGAGGTTCCCAGGCTAGGGGTCGAATCGGAGCTGTAGCCACCAGCCTATATCACAGCCATAGCAAAAGGGGATGTGAGCCTCCTCTGCAACCTACACCACAGCTCATGGAAACGCAGGATCCTTAACCCACTGAGCAAGGCCAGGGACTGAACCTGCGTCTTCATGCATACTAGTGGAATTTGTTTCCACTGAGCCACAAAGGGAACTCCCCCTACCATTTTAAATATAGGAATATTTAAAGTAGAATATGGATTGGGTTAAATGAGAATTGAGGACTCAGAGGAATAAGCTCACCTCAATTCACTGAGACATTTTTTTTCTGGTGACTGTAAATCAAATGCAAATTTTGAGAGCCAAAAAGAAACCCAACCATGTTCCCTGTGTTCTCGGTTAATTGAGCTGACACAAGATCTTTTGGTCTGACTCCAAGTTTCCAAACCTTTCATGGCCTTCTAGAAAAATCTTTTTATAGTGTATATGCCTTTGAAAGATATTGAATGGGAAAGAGATGGGAAGGAAAGATTTTTGGTACTCTCTATAAGTATTACTTTTTGCTGTTTTGAAAAAAACTTAGCATAGAGTTGCATTTTCCCCCAATTATTCTAGATAACAAAGTAACTTTCTTTGAATGGAAAATGACAAAACGAGCCACAGCATGCTTTTTTTTTTTTTTTTTTTTTTTTGCTTTTTTTAGGGCTGCACCTGTGGAAAGTGTGGAAATTCCCAGGGTAGGAACTACAGCTGCCAGCCTACACTGCAATCACAGCAATGCCAGATCCAAGCCGTGTCTGCGACCTATACCACAGCCCACAGCAATGCTGGATTCTTAACCCACTGAGCAAGGCCAGGGATTGAACCCACATCCTCATGAATCCTATTCTGTTCATTAACTAATCGCTGAGCCATGAAGGGAATTCCCTATAATTACTTATATATGATATAGCTTATCAAATTTTGCTTGCTCAAGAATACCATGGCCGTTAGATGGTATAATACAGGCAAAGAAAAAGAACATAAAAAAACTACTATAGGTTTTTCTTACTTTCTTTTTTTTTGGAGGGGGGGCTTTTGTCATTTTAAGGCCACACCCACAGCTCACAGCAATGCTGGATCATTAACCCACGGAGCGAGGCCAGCCTTTGAACCCACAACCTCATGGTTCCTAGTCGGATTCCTTAACCGCTCCGCCAGGACGGGAACTCCTTTTCTTACTTTCTTATAAGGTTAGCAGTGGGAAGACAAGGAATAAATCATCAGCATTCCTTTTTTTTTTTTTTTTTTCATTTTCTAACTTGATGTGTGTCACCTCCACATTCTTGTTCCTAAAGTTTTCAAAAATACTAAGGCCAACATGAAGCAAAGTGACATTGCCATTGTACCAAACACATACTTGGGTGCTGGTGGTGCAAAGCCTGAAAAAGCTGAAAATGGATGACTGCTGTCCAGATGATCCCTTTCATGTGAGACTACGCAGGCAGTCCTTGAATGAAGACTTTGATCCCACACAGATCCTGTCATTCAGACAATTCTTCCTTCGCTGATTAGTACCTTCCAAGCCTCATATTCATTTATGTTTGCTCTCCAAGACTGGGCCTCCTGGCACTCAGACTTTCCTCCTTGGTTTTCCTTTCTTCTCAGGCTGCCTTGACACCCTATACATACTCCCTTTTTACTCCTCCATACAAAAACTCTCCTCTCCCTTTCTCTCACAGTTATCTTTTTTGACAGTAATATGGATCCTGCTTATCCATTCAAGCTTAAGCCCAATTATTACTAGCAGTGGAACTACTTCCTCCACTCCCACTAGAGGGCAGTGAAAGCTCAATCTTCCTAAAGACAATTGTTTGTATCCTTTGGAGTGTCTCGGGGATTCTAGGTGGCTTTAATCAGATGGCTTATCCTAAAAAGGGTTCCAGAAAAGGCAAGGAGGGTGTTCAGGAGTAGAGAACAAATTCAGTATAAACTCCCCTTCTGTTTGGGGAAATACTTTAGTCCTAAGATCTAATCAGTGGGCTTCTCTACCTACCATGCCAAGTGTATGAACAAAGGGAGTCATGGATGGCCTGAATGTAAAACCAAAGGGTTCTGAGTGCATTATATGAAAACATCAGCCAGCGTGCTACATGGATATTGGCTGGAGCACCTTCCCTGACCACACTCACTTGACTCACAAAACCACCTCTGTGACAACACCGCCCCCACCCCCACCCCCGAGCTGCCATGTATGTAACAAATGGTCCACTGACTATAGGCTGGCCAGGCAATAATAACCTCTGTGACCTGACTTGAAAAGACGACTCAGGTCTGTCCAATTCATGCTTCTATAAACTTAATTTAGAAAGAGAAACACATGACATGGTTTCCACTGAGCAATGGGAGTTTAAGGTGAAAAGTTATGATACAGAGAAAAGGCTGAAAGAACTGACATACAAACTAAAGTTCTGAGGGAGCATAAAGTACTGAGAAAGCTGATGTGGTATGGAGAAGCAGATACAACCCAAGGGAGGAGAAAATAGTTGATCTCAATAATGAGCTTTTTATGGCTTTCTACGCTCAGTATACGCATATTTTTACATAACAGGATATGTACTCTCAACCCATTTTGATTTTTAAAAACTCAGCTTCTTTTTGATATATTTTTAAATAGTCATTGATCCTTTTGTGGTTATTCTCTACCAGGTTCCTCTCTTTCCTAACACTATTTTGAGCCTTATCTTGCTAAAGGCCTTCCCTCAATAATTGGAGTTAAAGCCTTTTGAACCTGCTCTTACTACAGCTAACAGCACCACTTCTGCAACCCTCCACTTATGATCCTTGTTAAATGGCAGAAGTCTGAAAAACTCTTCACCACAGAGATGGAGAATGTGCTTGACCTATCCCAAGACGATCCCCTTAACTGATGATTCCCCAGACGGGAATCTCTTTGTTCCTTCTCTGCTTCTGGGTCCTGGCATAGTCTCCCCTTCAAGACTGTCTGAGGAGTTTGTAAGCAATCTAACCTTATCTTTTTCAGATCAAAAGTGAATTGGTCAAGAATTACTTTCATTTCACCCCACTTCTTTCCATAGACTCTGCATTCAAGTTCATTCAAGCTGTTGGCCAAATTCAGTTCTTTATCACTGTATGGTTGAGGTTGTCCTTTATTTGCTGGTCAACAGCTGGCAGTTGCCCCAGCTCCCAAAGCCACTCTCTGTTCTTGCATGTTCTTGTAGGAGCCTTGCATACAGGCTCCTAAACCTCAGAGCCAGCAGAGAGTCCTTATCCCGTGTAGAATCTCTTGGACATTCCCTTTTTCTGCACCTCTCTTTCCTTCCTCTTCAGGCACATTGACTCCACCTGAGAATGTTCTGTGCTTGAAAGTGTTCATTAGATTAATGGAGACCACCCAGATAATCCAAGATAATCTCCCAATTTTAAAGTCCAAGTCTGGAACCTTAAGTACACTGGCAAAGCCTCCTTTACAACCTAACAAAACATATTCACAGGTTCCAGGAATTAGGATTTGGACATCTTTAGTAATCTATTCTACCTTTCAAGCTTGTCCAGTTCCTATATATGAACTAGTTTTCAGACTCAATCTTATTGACTGAAGAAGAGACAGTTTTCCCAGGAGGAAAGATCGTGCAATACTTTGACAAATGAACATGGTAATGATTTTCCCCATTCATTCCCAGAGGTAACTATGATCATGTACTCTGGTAACTGCACTGCACTTATATATCTGGAGATCTATTGAACCTACCAATCATGGTCCTTCGTTAAAGTATGAGCATAGGAACCAGGTAATAAATGGGGTCCTGACAAGATCAAGCCCACAGGGGATCCACTGAGTTTATAGAACCAGATGGTGGTTATTTTATCACTGACTGAATTAGATAACTGGGATAACTCTCACATCAAGTCCTGCTCCTGTGAGGTAAGAGATTTCATGGTAGGGAAGGCCAAGAAGAACCCTCTGAAATGTTCCCTCTGCAAGACAGTAAACACAAATAATATATTTCCAGCAGATAGTGGCTACAGAGTTCATAAAACATTTGATAAACCAGAACAGGTTCCAGAATATCATTGTATGAGAATAGGATGATACACTTTGCATCAAAGAAGAAGCAGGGATAGGCTTATGACTATGGGATCTGTTAGTCGTATTACACACCAGACCACTCTGAAACTGCAGCCTGAGAGAGCATTTGGAAAGTTAGTGAAAGGAATAACTAAAGATCCAGCTTCTTTAGGTGTAAAGCCCATGGGATGGCCTAATAATCACCCTGTACCCTCGGTTTCTCTTAGTGACTTCTCTCAGGCAAATCATGGACACTGGCTACCCAACCAACATTTGTGGAGATGCACATAAGTAAAAGTTCTTCAGAATCAGATGTTAATATACCCTGCATGGGCATGATGCTCAACTCCTCAAGAGGCATTCCGTCCAGAAGATCAGATTAAACAATGAGGGGTAGTCTACTAAGTTGGCTAGGAGCCAGTCATTTCACTAACTTTGCAATGTATTCTCAATGCAACCACTTTTTTTTTTTTCCTTTTTAGGGCCACAGCACAGTATATGGAGACTCCCAGGCCAGGGGTTGAATCAGAGCTATAACCACAGCGACAGCAACACCAGATATGAGCCATACCTGTGATCTACACCACAGCTCATGGCAACCCCAGTAAGGCCAGGGATTGAAACTGTGGCCTCATGGATGCTAGTCAGATTTGTTTCTGCTGAGCCACAACAGGAACTCCAATCCAACCACTTCTGATTGTCACTATTATCATCCTTCTTCAGGTGTTTTTTTGTTGTTGTTTTATTTTTAACCCGTACTTCTCTTCTAGTCTCCTATCTCAGCTTCTGTATTTTCCCCCTACAATCATTTCTCTGTAGATAGAGTGATCCCTTTCAAAATGTAAATCAGATCATACCACACTTCTTCTCAAAATCAGTCAGTGTCTTCTTATCCCCCTTACAATCCTGAATCCTTACTAAGGCCTATAGGAACCATCACGATCTTCCCCCTTTGCAAATTCTCTCACCTCATCTCCTTACATATCCTACTTGTCTTATTCTGTTCTAGCCACTTTGCCTTCCACAGTGTTTCTTAAACATTGCCAGACTCATTCCTGGCTCAGGGCTCTGGACTAGCTGTTCTCTCTGTATAGAAAGAGCTTTTTTCAGATATTCACAGGGCTCCCTCCTTCAGTTCACTCAGGTCTCTGCTTAAATGTCATTTCCTCAGAGACTCTTTCTTTGCCCACCCAACCCAAACCTCTTCCCCTGTGATATATCTATTCTTCTTTTTTTTTATTAAAGTGTAGTTTTGATTTATAAGGTTGTATCGATTTCTACCGTATGGCATAGTGAGCCAGTCATATGTATATAATATATATATATATATATATATATATACACACACACACATACATTATAATATATAGATTATATATATATGTTTCTTTTTGTCATATTATCATCCATCATGTTCTATCTCAAGAGACTGGATAAAGTTCCCTGTCTCTTACACTAATATGACATTATGTATTTTGTTAGTTTGTGTGTTTTTGTTTTGTTCTACCCAGTTATGTGGAGAATTTCTTGCCCTTTTTGGAGGTTTAAGTTTTGTGAGCATTCAGTGGATGTTCTGTGTGACTCACTCTACATCATAGGTGTGTTTTTTTAATGTGTTTGTGGGAGAAGGTAAGCACCACATCTTACTCCTCCATTGTCTTGATCCTTCTACTAGTTTGTATGTTTTTGATTTCTCCAACCAGAATACAAACTCCACAAGGGCATGGATTTTATTTCATTTGATGGTGTAGTATTTTAAAATGTCTAAAACAGTGATTGGTGGCATCAAATGGGCTCACTAAGTACTTCTAAATGAAGAAGCTACTCAGAAATGGGCTTGTGGTGCAACTCTGGCCTATGACATGTGAAAGAAAGTGTGCTAAGTGTCCTCTGATAAAGGTTTATCATTTCTAAGATAGACCCACAGGAAGAGAAAAGAATCTATCTTCTTCCTCTGTTAATAGTAAAAATGTGAGGCATGAAATTGCATCAGCCATTTTTTAATCAAACTGAGGAGGAAACCTATGCAAAGTTTTAAGCACATGGAGACATGGAAAGAACCTGGGTCCTGGATGGTATCACTGAGCCACCAACTCATCTCAATCTGAGGCAGCCCTATGAGGAGTGTACAGTTGTGAGAGGGAGTAGATGTCTAACTGATTATGCCAGCGTTCTAAGGATATCACTTCATTCATGGTTTTAGTCCTCACAGCCAAGAACAATCTGACTGATGCATGAAGCTTTTTAGCTCTTCTTACTACACAATTCCATACACCTGACTCTTAAGATACATCAGAACTACAGATGTCCGGCTAACTGTTCATCTGTGCTTTTTCTCAATCCCTTGCTCCTACACATGTAAAATTGTACTCATTTCTGATGCTTCCTCTCATGTGGACCAACTCAGAAGTTTCCTTCCCTGTCATGGCTTCCCAACAATTCACTGCTGTGTTACAATCATTTTTTTCTGCTGTAGCCCCATAACTTATTACTTATCTTCTTCCTGGTTCCTATTAATTCAGTTTCATGCTACAATGATTTCTCCCATTCTCACCTTCATTCATTCATGTAATTATTTATTCATTAATTCAATATTTACAACCATGGTTTGCACATATATCAGTAAACAAAACATAAAAATATCTGCTGTAATAGAGTTGATGAGTTGAGGGTGTCCGTTCAATAAGCTAATTAAATAATATATCAGGTGTAAGTTGTATGAAGAAAAATAAGGAACAGCAGGGTCAACAAGGAACACCAGGGTAGGTGAGGCAGGACTGAAGTCTCAAAGCGGTAGTTCAGGGAGGTAGTTCACCTCATTTAGAAGCTGACACATGAGCAAAGACTTGAGTAAGATGAAGCAGCAAGTCATCTATCTGGGCCAGAGTGCTCCAGGTATAGATGATAAGCCCTAGGGCTGGAGTGCCCTCATGAGCTTGAGGAACAGCCAAAAACCTCTATGCCAAGAGCAGAATGAGTGCAGTAGTGAAAAAAAGAACCCATCTTCAACACCTCACTCTGCACCCAAGGACCCAGCATAGTTATTCAATCACTGAACCTTCAATAAATAATAGTTTAAAGGGCACTGTAGGGAGTTCCCGTTGTGGTGCAGTGGAAATGAATCCGACTAGGAATCATGAGGTTGCGGGTTTGATCCCTGGCCTCACTCACTGGGTTAAGGATCCCGAGTTGCTGTGAGCTGTGGTGTGGGTTGCAGACATGACTTGTTGGTGTTGCTATGGCTGTGGCCTAGGCCAGCAGCTGTAGTTCTGACTTGACCCCTAGCCTGAAAACCTCCGTATGTCACGGGCACAGCCCTAAAAAGCAGAAAAAAATAAAAAAGAAAAAGAAAAGAAAGAAAAAAATAATAAATAAAAGCTACCGTGATTTGTATCAAATAATTGTCTCTATTGGCTAGAGTTATGATTATATCAATGATCTAAGTATCTAAGTAGTCCTAATATAACATTTTAGTTGAATATATTATGAACCAGATTTGTTTTCTACAATTCAGGGAACTTTTCTAAGATAATTATGGGTCCCAG
Source organism: Catagonus wagneri (assembly GCA_004024745.2). Classification (NCBI taxonomy): domain Eukaryota; kingdom Metazoa; phylum Chordata; class Mammalia; order Artiodactyla; family Tayassuidae; genus Catagonus; species Catagonus wagneri. The sequence goes on along the minus strand of PVHT021183619.1, from coordinate 3,014,798 downwards.
TATTCAGATTCACATGCTTCAGTCTTAATTCCTCCCCACCTCATTGTTAATTCCAGATCTCAGATTTATTGACCTGAAGCTCACATAACACAGTCATACCTAGAGGCAAAATAAGACGTAATTGAAGATGGATGATCCAGAGAGTACTCCATTTGCTGATGTTTTGGCCTCTTCCCTTGCCTATGTGACACACTGCTGTTCATATTAAAGATCATGTCCTGGCTACTCTAGACTAATATGTCATTAGTCATCAGGTGTGCAACTTGGTGCAAGACCATCTCAGCTCCTACTGAGTCACCACACTACAGCCATTGCTCCTGCCACTCTGTGCCAACAGCATCACTCCAGATGTTTGGCCAAGAACTAGGTAATCTGTTACTGCCTTATAGAGTACTACATCATTCACATTACCTATTGGGAGAACCGAGGCAGATCAGGAAACTTTTCCAGGACTAGCCCTCTCCATCGAAGATAATCCAGGCCCTGGTGGTTAAGTCTGCATCGTAAGTCTAGGCATTGGTGCATTCAGGAGAGCCCTGGAATCCTTTCCTGTAGGTCAGGATCATCTCAGAATAACATCATGCCACAAAGTGTTTGGATCCCGTGATGTTCCATGGCTCCTTATACAAATGTACATACCTTTGTCAAGCACTCATTACATTTTCTGTAGGTAAAATAGCTCCTAATTGTTTTACATCCTTATAATTAAGACATATGAAAGGAAAATCTTCTCAAAACCCCCAAATTTGTTTCACGATGACACACATGTACATACCTTTGTCAAGTACCCATTACCCATTACATTTTCTGCAGGTAAACTAGCTACCCAATTATTTTACATCCTTAAAATTAAGACATGAGAAAGGAAAATCTTCTCAAACCCCAAATTTTGTTTCACCAAGATGAGAAGCTAGCCACATTTAAATCACAATTTTTCAGGTTAAACCACACATAATAAATTGGTTCCCTTTATTTTTTCCCATTATATACATGTAAATTAGAAGCTTTTAAAGGCTAATTTACAGAAAATATCTTTTGATTACTGTATCTGGTAAGCTTGTCAAGAACCTTGTCAGAAAAAAATATGTTTTTAAGAAGTGGTGTGAATTATTGTATTTGTAAAAAGTTGCGTGTATTATTTTGAGGGATGCATCATAATCTCTTTTAAAACTGCTATTTACATGAGTAAGCTCAGATGTGCCACTTGAGATTGTCAGGGCCCAGAGACAGGAGTAACCAAAAACTCTCCATGTTACCGTGAGATGTAAATTCTATAGTTTGTCATCATTAACTTTTTAGCAAAACTTTCTAAATACAGGTGATAGACAATTCTATCTCCAGATATTGATAAAGATGATATGGATAGATATATACATGTATATATTTGCGCTTTCTATCAACATTCATTGAGTACTTACTATAGGTGAGATGCTGTTCTAAGTACAGGGGACACAGTGAAGAACAAGACAAAGGACATTGTCTCATGGGGCTTCTATTCTACTCAGAAAGAAAGACAATACATATATAAACAAATAATTTAAAATAGTGGCAAGAGAATGACTAACGGGAAGGATTCTACTTTAGTTTATGTGGTCAGAGAAGTGCCCTAAGGAGGGAACACTTGAATTCAGACCTAAATGTTGAAAAGGATTCAGACATGTGGATGCTTCTGAGTAAAATGATTCAAAACAAGGGGACGTGAACAACACAGACTGTAGTCACAGATATCAGCGCATTGAGGAAGCTTCGATTATCAAATTTTTTAAGTAAATATATAGAATCAAATTAACTTTGGTTTTATCTTCCAGAAAAAACATATTCTTAGGTTATGTAAAATCTATCACAGTAAAATCCATCACTGTCGTTTTCCACTGTGGTTTTGTAACAGACCCTATTTTGGATGTTTGGATGATCCAACGCCTACCCTCCATGGCCTTCTTCCGGGAGACGACCATTTGACACAGCTCTGGCCAATAAAACGTCAAAGGGAGCAAAATGAACGGGGCTTCCTAGAAGCTTTTTGCTTTTCTAATGAAGTGGGTTTTTACTCATTTGCTCTGCACTTTTTTAGACAGACAACTAAAACCTCCAGTTCTTAGAGATTAGGAACAAGGAAAAAAGCCAAGAGAATCATGAAGATTCTTCTAATGGCTAAGTTGAGGAACCATAACCAGTAATTGTCATTCAGATTTCATACTAGGTGTAAACAAATAAACCTTTACTTAAAGTGTTACTGTTTGAATATTATGTTACCAGCTGCTGAAATGTTGCTAATTGTTACATATGTGTCTCTTCACTTGGTCACTTTCTTGTGATTTCTATTCATTCCTCCTTGGTTATGCCCTCACTGTCATCAAATAATTCTTTTCTTCAGTGACAGGGAAATGAAGCTTAGGGGAAAAATTTTTAGATTTATGCTTTTCATGCATACTCAGATTTCATGGTTAATATGATTTCTTATGAATGATTATAAAACTGTCCTTGTTAAAATGTTTCTTAACGTCCATAATTTCTACAAAGAAAAAAAATCATGCATATGTTAGATATTTTTCCATAGGTATAGTACTGATTGACTCTAAAAACTGAAACATACAACTTTATCACCTTTCTAAATTTTATAGATTATAAAATTGGAACTGGGAAAAAAACTTTCTTTAGAATTTGTGAAATAATACTTTAGTTTGGATTCCTCAACTTTCTTGCAATAATTTTGCTTTCACACAAATTGTTGTTCAAGAAGGATGACTGAGTCTAGGAAAAGAGGGAGGTGAGTCATTTTTTCCATCTCTGCACAGAATAAATAAGTCACCCAATTTAGCATCTTGATTTGTTTTTCCCAAAGCATTGACTTTCTCAGATTTTTCTTATATTTACATTTGAAAAAATAAAACCAAATAATCAATTATATCAGCAAATTAATTCATCTATAACATTATTTAAAATAATTAATTTTTAAATATTCTTCTACATGGAGATTATTGTTAAAAAAGGTTACTAAATCCAAACGTTTTGCCTTTTTTTTTTTTGTCTTTTTTTATGTAGAGCCACACCCGTGGCACAGGGAGGTTCCCAGGCTAGGGGTCTAAAAGGAGCTGTAGCTGCCGGCCTTCGCCACAGCCACAGCAACGCAGGATCCGAGCCGCGTCTGCAACCTACACCACAGCTCATGGCAACACCAGATCCTTA
>PVHT021183619.1:2988362-3000361 GCA_004024745.2 Catagonus wagneri | reverse complement strand
AGGGTAAAAAAAAAAAAAAAAAAAAGAGCAACAAAAACCCCAAAGAATTAATACAATGGCAATAAGAACATATATATCAATAATTACCTTAAATGTTAATAGACTGAATGCCCCAACCAAAAGACATAGACTAGCCGAATGGATACAAAAACAAGGCCCATATATATGCTGTCTTCAAGAGACCCATTTCACTTCTAGAGACACATACAAATTGAAAGTGAGAGGATGGAAGAAAATATTCCATACAAATGAGCATCAAAAGAAAGCCGGAGTAGCAATACTCGTATCAGACAAAATAGACTTTAAGATGAAGAACATTTTAAGAGACAAGGAAGGGCACTACATAATGATCAAAGGATCAATCCAAGAAGAAGATATAACCATTTTAAATATCTATGCACCCAGCATAGGATCACCACACTATAGAAGGCAACCGCTAACAACCTTAAAAGGAAAAATCAACAATAATACAATCCTAGTGGGGGAATTTAACACCCCACTTACAGCAATGGACAGGTCATCCAGACAGAAAATCAATAAGGAAACACAAGCCCTGAATGAAGCATTAGATCAGATGGACTTAATAGATATCTATAGGCCTCGATCCAAAAGCAACAGAATACACATTCTTCTCAAGTGTGCATGGAACATTCTCTAAGATTGATCACATCCTGGGCTACAAATCAAGCCTCAGTAACTTTAAGAAAATTGAAATCATTTCCAGCATCTTCTCTGACCACAATGCTATACGACTGGAAATCAATAAGAAAAAAATGAGAAAAAAAATAAAACATGTGGAGACCAACCAACATGCTACTAAACAACCAATGGATCACTGAAGAAATCAAAGAGGAAATTAAAAATACCTAGAAGCAAATGACAACAAAGACACGACACCCCAAAACCTCTGGGATTCAGCAAAAGCAGTTCTAAGAGGAAAGTATATAGCAATAGAAGCCTACCTCAGGAAACAAGAAAAAGCTCACATAAACAACCTAACATCTAAAGCAGCTAGAGAGGGAAGAAGCCAGGTCATGGAAACAACCTAAATGCCCATCGACAGAGGAGTGGATAGGGAAGATATGGTACATACATGCAATGGAATATTACTCAGCCATTAAAAGGAACGAAATAACAACATTTACAGGAACATGGATGGAGCTAGAAAATATCATGCGAAGTGAAACCAGTCAGACAATTAGGCAGCAACACCCAATGCTACCACTTACATGTGGAAACTAAAGAGACATAATGAACTTCTTTGAAGAACAGACAATGACTCACAGATTTTGGAAAACCTTGGTTTTTCAAATAAGACAGTCTGGGGGGTGGGAGGATGCACTGTGGGTTTGGGACACAATATATATCACATTGACTTGTGATGATCTTTGTACACCTATAATTGAAATAAAATTTATTGTTATTAAAAAAAGTTAGAATGGAAATAAAACAAGTAAAATGCAAAAGAGGAAATACATCCAATCAAATTTATGTATTTGAAAAAATAATGAAATTGACAAGCTTTAAGCAATATTGACTAATAAAAACAGAGAAGACTGAAATAAGTTAAATCAAGATGGAAAAGGAGCCATTACTACCGATATTATAGAAATAAAAAGGCTTATGAAAGCATACCGTAAACAACTGAGAAATTAGTTGATGTAGATGGAATAAGCAAATTTCTAGAAGGACACAAAATACCAAAACTGACTCAAGAATCATAAAATGTCAAGTGGGCCAATAATAAATAAAAATGTTGAATTAGTACTTTTTAAAAATTTTCCCACAAAGAAGAGTTCAGTACTTGATAGTTAACCAGTGAATTCTACCAAATGTTTAAAGAGGAAGTAATATCAATCCTTCCCAAAGTCTAAAACATGGAATAGAAGGGAAGGCACCCTCACTCATTCTATGAGGCCAGTATTAATCTGACACTAAAACCAGAAAAAAATACATTATGAGAAAAGAAAATTATAGACAAATATTCCTTATTAATATAGGATACAACTATCATCAACAAAATACTAACAAACCAAAATCCACTAGCATATAAGAATATTTTTATATCGTGATTGAGTGGGATTTATCTGAAGACTACAAAGTTGATTTAACACCCTAAAATCTGTGAATGTACAATATTAATATAACAAATGACAAAAACTTCTAATTATTTCAATATATTCAAAAAAAGCACTTGAAAAAGTCCATGATAAAAACAACTTATTGTGAATAAAAGAGAACTTTTTAACCTGAACTTCCTTAACTTGATGAATATTTATGAAAATTAATTCCTCTGGAGTATATTGGTGTGTTGGGGAGGGGAATAACATATGTATTAAATAGAGAATATGCAGATTATTACCTGTAGACATAAGACACCCACACAAGGTTGACAGAGAGCTACCTCAGCATCTGAGCTCCCACTCTGAGGAAGTGAAAACCCCTGGATCATTTTGATTGAAGGTACATTTTCAAGACACCCACACAAAGGAAGTAAAGTCACCAGATATGTTACTTATAGATTCAAGAAATGGGAGCAGGGACGGATCCAGTGATCTAGTGGAAGGGCAATCTTCCATTCCAGGTCACAAGCGAGCAGAAAGAGAAAGCTGGGTAACAAGCATCTAGTACTTATAAGACTGTTGGGTGGAGGTCACTAACTTTTTGTGGATTCAGCTCTTAAGAGGTTATTTTAAAGGTGCTTCAGGAAAAACAAGGCAGGAACTTGCGGTGGGAATCCCAGTTCTCAGGTCCTTATTGAAATGTCCAAACTCTGGGTAAGGTAGGGTTGTCCTACTATAAAATGCCTGGGCAGCAACTCAAAAGAGCTATTTCCCCATCATATTTATTGAACATTCAAATGGAGATATTACCTTGGCAGTTAGATTACTAGTTTGAAGATCAGGAGAAACATGAGAAATGAAAGTTTATATTTCACAGTCATTAGCATCTAAGTGATATTTAAAGTCAGGAGACTAGATATAATGTAAATTGAACATTAGAGAATCTATGGAAATGACATACCTCGTGGATACCTTATTGGATATATTGTGGTTCCAGAGATGGGGAAAGTTTGAAGCATAAGTAGGCTCTGATTATAATAAAACTAAGAAAAACATTGAATTATATAGGAGGACACTTTTGAAGGATGATTGATGACTTTGATTTTAGCTGGTTGAATTTTACGAGATAAAATAAGTCTTGTAGCAATGTATTAGTAGGCAGTTGGAGTAGAGCGAGCTGAATTTGGAAGAGAGAAAAGGGGAAGATACAGAGATGTTGGTGCTCTCAACTAAGAAACAATATCTGAATTTAGGAGATAGGATATAAAGTCGTGATATCAGTGAATGAGACTATGAAGGGGCTTTCAGAATAATAACTGACTGTGTTTGAATAATAGCATTCTAAAGTTATCTATTTTCTAATCTCTGACACCAGTGAATGTTCCCTTATATGGCAAATGTAACTTTGCAGACATAGCTAGGTTAAGCATCTCAAGATAGAGAAATCAGCCTGGATTACATGTTGGATCACATGCATCCCCAAAAGAAAAGGAAATAGTCTGAAAATGCAGACTTCTTGAATAGTAATTTTTATGCTTAAATCTCTATTAAATATTCTTATTTCTATATAAATGTATGTGGTATAAATGTGATGAATTGTATCAATCTGTTATCAATAGTTCCATGAATGTTTGAGAATAAATTAAAATTTAATATACATGAAAATTATAGAGATGAACCTGAAATGAACAGCCATATAGGGAAAAAAAAATAGAACTATAAAGAGAAACTTGTAAAAAACAGTGATGATCATAGTAAAGTAGCTAGGTTTTAGTCTTAAAAAGGAATGTAACTGAAATTTATTTACTAATGACAAATTAAATAAACATTAGCAAATATTATATTTACTGCTTGCCTAATACAAACTTAACACCAATGCCTGTAGCTACAACAATGAACAAGATAGATCCTACCATAAAAAAAAAAAAAAAAATCACACCCTAGAGGCAGTGTTCCTCCAAACACAGTTATGGACCAGAGAAATCAGAATCATCAGTAGTCCACTTCAGCCCTCTACTTAGGAATCTTTTCGGGATATCCCAGAATACTCTTTTTTCCCCTAAAAATAGACTTTTTCTTTTAACAACTGATTCAGATCCACAGAAAAATTGGGAAGTTTGTACAGAAAGTCCCCATACACATTTTACATATTTCCCCTATTATTAACATCTTACATTATTAGTATGTTATGTTTGCTACAGCTGATGAACTAACATTGAGGCATTATAATTAAGTCCATACTTTATTCAGATTTTTTTAGTTTTTCCCTCTCATCATTTGTCTATTCTAGGATACTGCATTACATTTAGTACTCACATCTCCTTAAACTCCCCTCAATGAAGATTCCTTAAGCTTTTTGATTTCCTTCACAATTTTGAGGAGTACTGGTAAAGTATTATGCATAATGTACTGAAACTAGCACATTTGGATTTATCTAACTATATCCCATAAGTACATTAAGGTTAAGGGTTTGGGGGAAGAATTGGAAGAGATAAATTTACATTTATGTCACTGATCAAAGGTACATACTATCACCATGACTTATGACTGTTGATGTTGACCATGACCACTTGGCTAAAGTACTCTTTATCAGGTTTGTTCACTGTAAAGTTACTTTTCCCACTTTCTATACTGTACTCTTTGGAAGGACATGTCTATGCTCCCACCACCCTTAAGTCCACAATTCCCCTTTAGGGCAGCCCTATATTATTAATTCCCATAATAATCTACATCAATTATTTGAAATTCCTATGCATGGGAGATATGTCTATTCTCTCCCATTTTAATACTAGATTCAATAATTTATTTATATCAGTATGTATTCATATATATTTATTTTATACTTTGGACTATAATCTAATACTACTTGATTCTGTTGGATCAAATTATTCCAGCTTTGGCCATCGGGAGCTCTCACAGCTGTCATCTATGCTCCTTTGGTATTCTCTATTAAAATGGGTTTTTGTTTGTTTTTTTAGTACATCCTTACTTTTTGGCAATGTGAAATGCTCTGGGTTCACCTTTCCTGCACCAGGAATAAAATCAGTCATTTCTCTGAGGTGCCCCCCTTTTTTTTTTTTTAATGGCAGAATGGCAGTAGACACCAAGATACCTGTGCTAGGTGTGCTCATTACTTCTGGGATATAATTTCTTACAGATACTCTCAGCTGACAGAATGAGAAAATACATATGTTTACACTAATGTGTATATACATGTATAAGTACATATGAATAAGTATTTTCATATGTAATCATCTGGGTTTAAGCTGTTAAGCTAACTATATTAAGCTAAACAATCTTTCTGATGTCTCTGACTCGATTTCCACATCACATTCTAGTCTTTTCTCCTTGCTTACCTGTAAATTCCCACTCCAACAGAGAGAAACCTGGTTCCTACCATCCACCATCCATTTCCTAATTGTTCAACTCCAGCATTCATTTATAGCAGTATCAGAGTTGTTAACCTGTACTCCCACCTCCTACATCTTCTCAGCAAGCTTCTCAAGAGCTTATACACATCAAAGTGATGATGGGTTAAACACATTGAAAAAATAATTTCTGAATCTAATTATATACATCTTTTTCTTCCTTTATAACATGAAAAGAAAATATGGCTTCTAAAAGGATCATAATTTTGCATTTTTGTATTTTAAATATTTAATGCTAAGTATTAAAATTAAATGTAGTTTATATTAACTTTAATTTTGAAACTAATCAGTAATAAAGTAAATAGCCATAGCTATAATCACAATCATAATTTCTTTTTGCTTATTGCATTTCATCTATGTTTGTTAATCACAAGTAATAGATTTCTCACTTTGAATGTAATTAGGTGATATTGTCCGCCTCTGCAGACTCTACTCATTAACAGAAGTAAATGTAATTCATTAGGAAATGTAAAAATGTGAGCAATGCACTACCTAACAGAAGAAATGCTTGAGTCAAGCTTTAGGATTTAGCTGTTAGTGACCTACATAAACTAGCTTTTGGGGAAAAAAGGAGAGGTGGTGTAGATTAGGGCTATCACATGGGAACTCAAGGGATGAAGTCAGGCAGGGCACAGCAACATGCTAAAATGAGGGACTGCTGTGCCATCTTGACTTTTGTTTTCACATCTCTGACTTTCTCTATATACCTTCTTTATTTTTACCTCTTGAACTCTCTGGTTGATATGTCTTATAAGAGATAGTTATTCTATGCTCACTACTTGAACTTCACTTACTGTATTAGTTAACCCAAACAATCTTTTCTACATACATACTCTCAGTCAGAGACTCTGAGTGGCCTCTAATTTTAACCAAGGCTATAAGCAAAAGGGATGTACTGATCTAAATGGTTACCAAGGTTGGTCATCGTGGAGGACAGGAGGAAGAAATTGTCATTGTGACTGGGGTGCATTTCCCAAAGAATCTGCTACAAAACTCACCTTGAACATGGAGTGTGTTCACCAATAAAGGAGCATGTCTGCCTAAGTCAAAATGATTGTAGGTATACTGCCCGAACCATTTCTCTGGTATATATTTTTTCCAATATATTTTTGTTTAATTTCTGTAATATCATATTCATTCATTCTTGAGTAGTCTTATCCAGGGCCACCCTGGCCACATTCACGGAATCACTATTCCCAGACATTTATCTGGGTGAAAGAATTGTTCCTCTCAAGTTCTCATAGACTAAAAAATCACCCAGTGTGATTGCTCATTATGTGCTTTATCCCAAAGGATAAATATCCCTGCCTTTCCAGGCTTCTCAAGGCTCAGATTTTCTACCCCTGGAACATTTATTCATCATGAAATCGCCATCATTCTAATACCTTGGAGATTCAGACAGCCCAGCTAAACTCAGTGAATATCTAAAAAGAATAAAATAAAGGTCAACACAAGCACAGCACAATACCTGTGTAAATACACTTTTAGAATCCCTTTTCTCACTTGAGGTTATGTTATGTAATTGAATCCCTCAAGTGAGAGAAGAATTAGCCTGAGTGGTTTACAAGTTAAAGTACACACTTCAGGAGTTAATGAAATGTGAGGAACACATAATTTTCTACAAATGATTAAAAAAAACTATTTTATTTTGGCCCATCAAAATATAATGAAAACTTATCTTCCTGTCTCTCACTTAGCTTAAAAAAATCAAGTGCTGTAGAGGTTTTATAATGTGTTTTTATATGCTTAAAAAAAGATCTCCTTACTTTTTACATTTTCTCTTTCTTTAATTTCTAGAGTTTACTTGGTGCCAAGTCAGGTAATATGGCATTCTTACTAGCAGACAACAGAGCCATACTGTTAAATCATATCTGTTTTCTTGATATCAGACCCAGAGTGATACATTCATAATGAGCATGTTGGTTATAAAAGGTCTTGTCATTGAGACTTCCCAAGTTGCTAACATTCCTTCCGAGCCCTTGGATACCATCAAGATTCATCCATTTAATATCAATTTAATTTATTAATTTTATAGTTCATTCATTCTTAAGGACAGGGTTCCCTAGGTATGATCTTCTCTTGAAATTAATATTAGACTATACATAAACATACGGTCATCCAAACTGGAACAACTGAAAACTAACCAGGAACTTCCAACACAGAGAGAGAGAGAAAGAGAGAGAGAGAGAGAGAGAGAGAGAGAGAGAGAGAGAAATGAGGAGGACTAGAGAATTTCCTTTCAGAAATACCAGGAGTTAAAAATCTATAGCTGCACATGGAATATATTTCTCACATCCATTATTAAGTCTGAGTATAGTAAATAATAGAGATGGGTAATTTTGTTGGTAGACAAATACAGAGAGGCTTTAAGGCAGCAAGGATATCCTAAATATTAAGTCCTAGGTAATATTTACATATGGCCACAGCCTTAAGAATGTTACAGTGATACCAAAAGCAATGTACATTTTTAAAAATTATACTAGTTAAAGTGAACATATTTTACAAAATATTTTTTAATGTGAGTCAAAATATTATGTATTCATTGGTACTGGCAACCATGACAAGAGAAAACTTTAAAAGAAGCATTCTACCCAAAGTACATAAAGATGAAAATGTATTTCTAACTCTGTTTATAGGGTTCCTGAGAGTTAAAGAAAGGAAAGGTGGTGAAAAGTGAGGAAATCTCTATTTTAGGCCTATATGAATACATTATGTAACTACTGCAGTAATGAAATTTTTAAATTTGCATATAGTGTCCCTTGCCAGAAGCAGATATTTTATGCATAACCACAGATGGAAGTTGTTAGCTGGGATTTTGTCTTTAGTTTATCATTGTCATTAGATATTAATTGGAATGGATTGGTACCTACAACCAGGCTTTCACAAGAAGAAGAAAAGGGCAAAGTTGATCAGGTTGCAGGTCATGGTTTAACTGGGAGTAAGGAGAACATCACAAACTATGGGAAATAGTTGTCATATATTCTTTAAATTTAAATTGGTTATACTTGGTTTATTGCAGAGTGTTTAAAAAGAAAATCTGATACTCCTATAAACCAGTGTCAGGAATGTGGAAGAGACTAGAATTCACTGCGTTCTCCTACCAGTTTCAGGACAACCTTCATGAAACTCTACCCACCAAAATGGAGACAAGAAAGAAAACTGGCCCTAACATTTCAAAAATAAGCTCCCTCCTTCTCAACTTTACCCTCCTCAGAAATATCTGTATTAATGTAATTCACAAATATTTTATTAAGTTGTTTACTTTACAGTATATATTATGTATATTTTTTGTTACATAATGGAGGGCATAATGCTTTTTTAAAAAAGACTGCTCTCTGCCTCAGCTTTTATCTTCAGAGTGTTTAGTGTCTTCTATTTATTACCTGACATTTAAACAACTTGAGTGTAACAGAAAGGAGATTTAAGGACAAAAATTAAAATGAAAGAAAATTATGACACAACAAGTAGAGAAGGAGGATACGTTGCTATTATCTGGCTTCTGATTTTACACAGCTATTTGAAGAAATTTGCTTCAGAAAGTCTAGATTCTGATGCCAGCTCTATCACTTTCCTTCACCTCAGTGCTTGCTTGGTTTCTTCACTGTACGCCGTTAACATGCTAAATTCTATACTTCGTAAGTTTCTTAGGTGGATCAAATGAGACCATAAACTCTGAAGAGCCAGACTGCACCTGAAAAATCATTTTTTGAGGCTTATGCATGGGTCAGGGAAGTAATAGGAAAGACATATTCAGAACAAAGAACTGTTCCAGGTTAATTGGTCGGGGAAGGAAAGATGGCATAAAAAAGAGAACTCGAACACACCATTTGTCATCAAAGTGCCATTTTCCGAAGTGGCTTCTTCTTTCTACCTCTGGCAGGAGTTGGCACTAGCAGTCCAAACCTTTTTTATTCATTTCTTGGAAGGTAGGTGTGGATAAATGTAGTTCTTGAAGAGAGAAAGCAGAGAAGACTGATAGACATTGTTGGGAAGTGTCTCTGGTCAAGTTCGTCTTCCAGGAGAAAGCAATGGAAAGTTCTGACAGTTCTATACACCTCTCAAATATCTGTTCTTTGTAATGAATCATTTTGCAATGAACTTTGCAATGAATGAAGCAAAGCAATGAATTCCTTTTTCTACAATAATAATTATCACCTAATTGTTTCTCAAGTTTTAGTTTTTGAACACTGACTTTATTAAAGGAATCAGAAAGTAGCAAGTGTATTGGTATTAACTAGTCAGTAAGTGAGAGAGAAACTAAAGGAGACTAAGTCTAGTCTCTCCTTAAATAAATTGCAACCTTTTTTTTTTTAGAAAAAAAGACAAATATACCAACAACAAACAAAAGGAAAGTCACTCAAAGCTATATACATTATTTTCTAAGTACCAAATTAGATGACAGGAGGTCTGGAATGTTGTAGCAGATCAGAAAAGAAACAGGAAGATAAGGCAAAGAGCTCTGTGACCCACACAATTTCTAAAACAGGAAAGGAACTTAAAAATCATCTACATAAACCCTTGTTTTATACACAAAGAGACTTCAAGCTTATACCATGGCTTAAGTTAGAAGTGATACAGAACTAGAATTGTCATTTTCAACAACTTGGGCAGCTAAGTGAAACTGACCTTGGTGATGAATGATGGGCAGGATTTAGGTGACAAGAGGAATGACTATTTTAGGCTAGCAATGGGCTAAATTGTCAATAGAAGAGCTTTAGGAACAGACTGTATTGCATTATATCAGTGGATCTATTATACAAGTAAATTTACCAATTTAAAATTTCACAGATGTTATAAATATTTGCTGGATTACTACTTGAAAATAATTTGACCCTGCAAAGAAACCCATTTTATGCTTTTATCCTTTACAAGCCTATGAGTAGGTAATAGAAACATTAGTAGCTTTACAATCAGTATTTTTAATGGAGAAAGAATGATTGTGAACTACGTGTTTGGAGACTGAATTTCCAACCCTCAATCTACCAGAAATCATGTGAAATACCTTAGTATTATCATGTGAAAAGGAGGGGTATATAATCTTAGATTTCCTTCCTGAGTCATCATCAGACTTTATGAATGAAAATTTTTCTGGGTGATAGAGAAATATCATTTGTGAAGTAATATTTGAAGAAAGAACAATGGAATAGAAATCCTAAATGCTTCCTCCTTTATATTCTTCAGACTACGTTTTGTCTTAATTTTTAATTGTTTAAAATTATTATTACAATTTTGATCCTGCTTACGTATGCTGATTTTCTATTGATTCAGGAAATATTTACTTAGCACATACTATAGATCAAACATTGTACTAGGTACTGAAAATTTAAAGCTGAAAAGCCATCACTTCCCTAAATAAAGACATAATTCAGATACAAAAAATAAGGCATCTTTTAGGATCTATTCTACCCAAGAAATCTTAGATGTTATTTAATTCTCATAAAAATTTATAAATTATCCCACTTATAGAAGTGAAACAGCACCTAGCATAGAGTCAAAATTACCCAAAATTAGACAGAAAGCAATATACATTTTATGTCATACAAACAGAAAAATAATTGTCTTTAAAATATCACCTTAATTTTCTCATCTTATGCTGAATTTAAGCTTATAAAATTTACAAATGCAATTTAAACTTTTCAAAAATTCACTGAATGGTTCACATACTGAACGTTTACATTTAAAGCAATTATCTGAAAATAAATAAGTGCATTTCACTTAGTCTTTCAATTGCTTTTGGAGAGACTTCTGTTTAGGGAAGTGAGTAAGCTTTTAGAGCACAGTGAATAATGCAAACTAGTCACCTATGAATTTTTTTTTTAAATACAAAGAAAAAAGAATAGTGACTGCAAGTTTAGTTGGCACACAAGCGGATTTAGCCTTTGGTCCTCTGTTCTGACTGACAAATTCTTAGTCATCCTTAAAGACCCATCTCAAATGCTCTCTTATTCAACTGTCAAAACATTTTATTATGAGTCATTGATGTGTTAGTTTGATGCTTGAAAAAAGTAAGATGAAAAGATAAGTTCCTTGATCTCAAGATGCTACTGTTCTATTAAAAAGATAGATATCAAGGAGACAATTAAAATGTAATGCAATCTTGGCTTGAGGTATATGCATCAGTCGGGGGGGGAAGCCACTTTTAATATAAGGAAATAGAAACTTAAAAAATCATTGCGAGGTAATTTTCCAAAGTGTGATCAAGAGTTGATGAGATCTTGGAGAGACTGGATTAAGATGGTGGAACAGAAGGACTGGAGCTCAACTTCTCTCCCAAAAAACAACGAAACTACAACCAAATGCCGAGCAGCCTTCAATCAAATGGACTGTAAACTTCCAAAAAAGATATGCTACTCCAGAAGACAAAGAGGAGACCACATCAAGAGGTAGGAGAGGCGATTATGCGATAGAAGCAACCCCATACCTCCCGGGTGGGAAGCCCCACAGACTGGAAAGTAACTGCATCACAGAGACTCAGCTACAAGGCTGAGAGATCTGAGCCCCACGTCAA
>PVHT021183619.1:2963836-2987362 GCA_004024745.2 Catagonus wagneri | reverse complement strand
TAAATGCCCATCAACAGAGGAGTGGATAGGGAAGATATGGTACATACACACAATGGAATATTACTCAGCCATTAAAAGGAACGGAATAACATTTATAGCAACATGGATGAACCTAGAAATTATCATACGAAATGGAACCAGTCAGACAATTAGACAGCAACACCCAATGCTACTGCTTACCTGTGGAAACTAAAGAGACACAATGAACTTCTTTGAAGAACAGACAATGACTCACAGATTTTGGAAAACCTTGGTTTTTCAAATAAGACAGTCTGGGGGTGGGGGGATGCACTGTGGGTTTGGGACACAAAATATATCGTATTGACTTATGATCTTTGTACACCTATAACAGAAATAAAATTCATTGTTAAAATAAAAAAATTATTGCGAGATGTGGTAGATATTCTTCTTCAGAGAATTTCTGCAAATATGGGTAGGCAAACAGCTTCCAATTATCAGTTCCTTAAGGTCTGTTTCAGTTTCAAGCCCCACCCTCACTCTCACCAAGGTTAAGCAGTTCTTAGAACAGCTATCTCTGGTAACTGACTGAGCCAAGAGTGTACAAAGCTGAGCTCTTTTAACTCAAAATGGAACAACTTTAATACTCGGCAGTCCCTCCAGATTTTCCTGCCAGATTGGCTAAAACAGTTTCGGGTCTGCATCGCAATTTAATGCCTTTTATTTTTTCCTATACAGTTTCTTCCCTCTTCCTTGCACAGTGGATCTGTGATAAACATCTCATGTCCTAAAAATGGTCTCTGTTTGAGTCTGGAAAATCTCTACCTGGAGAGAAGGTTTAGGGGATGTGAGTCAGAAATTTAGCCACAGAGGAAGTCAGTGGGCAACATGACATCCCAAGCATGTTTTTCTGTCTTCTTCTCTTCATTGACACTATTTTGATAAAAGTTATTAATGACTTCCTTGCAGCTGAAACCAGTGAGCTTCTTTCAGTCCTGCATTTAACCTGCTGACCATTCCCTTTTCTCAGAAACATTTCTTTCCTTGCCAGGGGTAATGGTTGTGTGCATGGATTATAAACTCAGATTCAAATCCCAGGTCTGCCACGGATTAACTGTGTGGCCTCGGCACCTTACTCAGCCTCCATGGCTCCGTTTCAAGTCTGTAAAATGGTGATAACCAGTGCAGCTGGTTCACAAGGCTGTTGTGAAGAATAAACGTTTAGAATAGTGCCTGTCACATAATAAACACTACATATGTCTTGTATTTATATCCTGTTATACCATTTTATCTGTTTCTCTTTCTTCCTCTCTGACAGCTCCTTCTAAATGCTTTCTCTTCCCTTGTGCCCCAATCACCACCGTAAATACTGATGCTATCTTTCTTTGGTTTTCTGACAAATATTTAGTTTAAATCCAGCCTTCTCCTAAGTAGCAGATCCATATTTTCAATGTCTGTTGAATAATTACATCTTCATGTGCATAGGCATCGAAACTGAATATATTTTTTTATGGATTAATTTCTCCTCCCCCTGCCTCCCCCCCAAAAGAACACAGAACAAAACATTGTGAATGGCTCCACTGAAGATATGTGTATCAGTGACCCAAGTCAAAAGTATGGAAATGATTTTTGATATTTTTCTCACCCGTATTTGTCTTTTCCTTAGACATACAGACAAATGTATATACACATCATTATGTGGTTTCCCCCTCCTCTCCACATCCATTACTATCACCGTTTCCTTAATTGAAGTATTTTTGTTTGTTTCTGTATTACCAATATTATCAGCTCCTAACTGGTCATCCCAAATTTGATCACTTTATCCAATCCATTCCCTATAGTGCACTCTATATGTTTTTTGTTTTTTTTTCTGAAATGAATCTCTTCTTTTCACACTCTTACTTAAAGCTCTTCATTTGTTCACCTATATCCTTGAGGACAAATACTTAAATCTTTTATGTAGCATATAATGCCCTCCATAATCTATTCCAAATTAATGTCTTCATCATTTTAGTTAAGTTTCCAACTTTAGCTAAGCTCCAGTCAATTTAAAGAACTTAAGAGTTCTAAATGCCCTTCAATCCTTTACTCATGTTCTCCTACTCGCCTGAAATACCACCTCTGCCACCAACCTTCCCACCTCAGTTTATTGGGAGAACCACAAAATCTGAGTGGTATTTATTTACACATTTGGGAATCATCTGGGAGTTAGCTTATTTAGGCTGGGCTTTTCTCCCTGTGTCTCTCATCCTCCTCCTGGTGCTTGTGGACTATCCTGCAGGCAGATTCTTTACACAGTGATGGCAGAGGTACGAGGGAATGTGGAAACATTCAAAACCCCTTATGGCACAGTCTCAGACCAGACTGCTATAAATTTTGCCTAGTGATTGGCCAAAGCAAATTCTATGTAGGTGTCCAGAGTCAGGGAGTAGAATACACCCTGTTTCTTTGGTGGGTGGAAGGGATATGTCAAAAGGTGTGGGTACTGGGAGGAGTGTTGGGGCCAGTAATGCAATCTAGAGCCCATTACTCCTTGCCTTGCTTACTCGTTCTATAGGTTTCATTTCAGGCATTAACTCTTCCAGATAGCCTCACCTGACTCTAAGGTAGCTTTTGATGCTCCTCTGTGCTTCCCTAGTTGCCTGTGCATGCCTATATTTGCTATTATGGACAACATTATAATTGTAATTTCCAGTATCTATATTTTTTCTTCCCACTAAACTGAAGATTCATTGAGAATAACAACTGTGTTTTGGTTTTATTTCCATTGACTTTTCTACAATAAATACCTGAATACGTAAATGACTGAAAGAGTAAATGAATGAAAATTCATGGAAAAGGAGATAGCGGCCTGAACCGAAGCAATGTCAGTGAGAATGGAGTGGAGGTGATTAATATGTCATGTTTAGGAAATAGAATTGTCAGGCCTTGGTGATGGCTTATAGGGAGAGCAAAGATAAACAAGACATGTAGGCTATTTCCCATGTTTATGGTTAGAGCAATTTTGGAAAATAATGGGGCATTCATCTGGATTATAAAAAATAAGAGGAAAACAAATGTTGGAAAGGAAAAAATAATAATTTAAATATAATACATACTTTTTTATTTCAAAATATATGGACCTTACAATTAAGTTGGGAGGTACTCTGAATGTACACTGGAGCCAAAATTTACCACATAGTATGGTGCTCTACATGGGAACATAACATTTCAGGAGAAACTCATATACTGAGAAAGAGGAAAGACAATTCAGCTTAGAATTTGAAGACTTCAAAACTAGTACTTACTCTGAGTAGTCATAGAATGTTGGGCAACTCTGAACATCATTGCATAGCTCAGTTTCCAAATCTGTAAAATGGAGACAAAACTGATATCTCTGATCTATCACTGGTTTTAAATAAGACAATGAATTGGAAAGCACATAATCTAGAAAATAATGAATGGCACATAAATATTTAATAACACTTTATCACAGTTTCTCAACTTCAGTTGACATTTTCAGCCAGATAACTCTTTTTTGGAGACAGGGAGGGTTGTCCTGTGCATTTTAGCATGTTGGATAGTATTTCTGGCCTTTATCCACTAGATACAAGTAGCATCCCTGAGTGTCAAAATGAAAACGTCCCTTGGGAGAAGGGGTATGCCAAATTACCCCCAACTGAGAACCATCATTGTATCTGAATCTATACATGGGAGGTGGATGACAGTGGTGTTTTAGGTGGCAAGAAGACATCAAGATATAAATAGGAACATTTTTTATGGATAGCTCACAGAGGTAAAGAAAGTGACCTATATTTCCAAAGCAGAAAGTAGGTAGTCCTACTACCTCTCTTTCCTCTCCTCTCTTTCCTGAACATGAATTCTGAACTTTCATCCACAACTTCTAGGTCTCCAGATCTCTCTACAAAGCTAGAATATTAACTTCTGGACCTCCATAAGACGTTTTTTCCCCTAGATTCAGAAAAAATTCGGTCCTCCAACACTTAAAGCCTAAACTCTATCTTCCACTACCATCGCCCAAGAAATTAATCTTTTACTTATTCCCTGCTCTGTGTAAGGCCAAGTTTGCACAGTTGCTAGAGATTACCAGTATCTCTAGTTGGTTTGCATGATTGATTATCTCTCTAATGCAGTCACTGTAATTCTCCCATGGCTTTAAAGATTTAAGAAGCTAGGGGTCTGTTTCAAATGGAGAGTAGAGGGAGGATTCTAAGAGATAAGAAGTTTAAAAGAGATAAGAAGTTTAAAAAATTTGAAATAAGTTTTTCAAAATGAGAATCTGTTTCTTTTGTAAATTCAGAGATATATAAAGAAGAAAAATATGCTTAAAGTACAGGTCAGTCATGATAATATCTGTTATTCGGATAGTATTTTTGACAAATATTTTGCAGACTCCAAGTAAACAGCATGGTTTCATCAGAGAAACATATTTTTACATTAAATTATCTTGTTGCTCTATGTCTACACTCAACAAATGGTTGAGCCATTAGGTGCACTGATTTTCACCCCCTAGACCAGTTCTAAGGTGCAAATAAGTCAATGAAAAATAAGCTTTCATTTATTTGGAAAAAATAGCTTCAAAATACGGTATTTTCTTAGGAGAGAAGTTTCCAAAAAAAAAAAAAAAAAGACAGCTGTGCTCTGATGGACAGAAACTGGAGTCAGGCAGTGTGGGAGTAGTCAAAGGAACACTGAGACCCAGACAGAGGGGAGGGAGGTTATAGTGGGTAACTTTCTTCATTAGATCATACTTTGAAATCAAATCTACAATGCAGGACTCCTTTCTCCTACAAGAGCAAATTCCAAATAATATTGGATCCCCAAATATTCAACTCCTAGAATAAGAAATCCATTGCTATTTGTCTTTTGCCAAGACTGTCCACTGACTCAAGATTGAGTATAAATGCCCAGATAGGGAAAATATTCCACTTGAAACCTTGGATGGTAACCATGGGTATCTCAAGTGTTTGATGGCATGCTATGAATGTTTTCCATTTATGCTATTTTACCCAATGAATAAGCCCTCTTGGCTGATGTAAAAAAACTTTTTAATAATTTGTGTTTTTCCTGTGTGACATCTAAATGGAGATTCAAGAAGATAACCGTAAAATATTTGGATCTTGAACTTGGGAGACTCTGGACAGAAGACACATATTTGGAAGCAGTAAATCAATGGGCAGTAGTTGTGACACAACTTTTAATATTTTTCTCTTTCCAATTTTTGTTTGCCTATATGCAGATAACAAAACAAACAGAGCAAAATTTCTGTCCATAGATAACATAGTTTGAGTTTTTTAATTCTGAAATAATATTTTGTTGTACCTGAGCAAAAAATTAATAAAGTATTTGATATAAATTATAGCTAGAAGGTAATAAACCTAGAAAATAATATTTTCATAGGAATTCAACAAATTCAAAGAAGTAAAAATTTACTAAACCCTTAAAAGCAAAATTCACTTGCAAAATTTCATCTTGTAACATAGCTAGTGTCTGCAGAACTCATGAATTAGCCATCAATTGGCACTATTATTGAAATAATGCACTTAAACATAATTTTATCTTTAGAAAATCACTACAAGGCTAATCTCTGCATAATTATTTCAGTGAAAGCCAGTGCTGCAAATGCCCACTGCATGTGACTTTTGACTTTTAGGCTGTCGGCTCAAGTCTTGGAATTTATTCCTTTCCCCCAAACTTGATGGTCCCATTAAAATTAAGGCTTTGTTTTCAATACATATCTAAGGAACAATTTCAAAGTAAAACAATAGCACATTGGAAATCCTTTTATGATTCTCACATATTTTAATGCTCAGTTTAGACTGGAGTCTTCCATCATAATTTAACTTTTGAATTTCAGTTGATTATCAAAGTGATATAGGAGCAGGGGGGTGGATTGTAGATAATCCCTGTGTTAGATGATTTCAAGTTTTTGTATAGCTGGTTTTCTATGTTTAATGAAATGAGCTTGCAACACTGTTCCTTTCTGGATGCTGCTGATCTATGAGGTAGAGATATTTAGAAATCAATTCTACTTCATGTACTGAAAAGCAGGTTGATATTGCTAAAGAGATATAGTAGCGGGGAGATAACTGAGCCTTTTCGTCTTTTGTATGACTTCGCAGAATCATTCTAGAACCAAGTATTTGCTTCATTCTAGGAGCTCATAATTATAATTTATTCTATGTGTACACTTAACATTTGAATTTACTAATGAATATAGTGCATCATATTTCTAGTCAGATTACATATTTCTCTTGTTTGAGTGCATAAGGCTGCATATAATTTTTGAATGTCCTATTAATCATTTGACTTTCCATTTATATCTTCCTCACCATAGAGTCTTTTGAGAATAAATCTTAGTCCATGAACAAAACAAAATCATAGCGGCTGTGACCAAAAATGCAAAGTGAAATGGAGAGTTAGAAGCTATCCAATGAATTCAGTCCTTCCAAATTCACCATTTCTTCATAAACAGGTAGTCATCCTGCCCTCCTTTTCCCAGATCTTCCATCTTCCTCCCTTCTCCTTGTACCAAATCATCTTATTTCCGTACTCATTCTTAATAATAATAATAATAATAACAACAACAATACTAGTGTGACACCATTTACCAAGTTCTTATAATGTAAAATTTTCTGTGCAACATCAGTTAGCATTTTGCAAATGATACAACTGACAAGGGCTTAGTTTCCCAAATATGCAACCTGCTTATACAACTCAATATCAAAACAAAAAATAACCCAATCAAAAAGTGAGCAGAGGACTCAAACAGGCATTTCTCTAACAAAGATACACAGATAGCTAATAGGCACAAGTAAATATGCTCAACATCACTAACTGTTAGATAAATTCAAATCAAAATACAAAGAAATACCACCTTACACTAGTCAGAATGGCCATCACCAAAAAGTCCACAAATAATAAATGCTAAAGAGGGTGTGGAGAAAAGAACCCTCCTACAGTGTTGGTGGGAACGCAGTGATTTAGCCATTGTGGAGAATAGTATGGAGGTTCATTAAAAAAGTAAAAATAGAGTTACCATATGATCCAGAAGTCCAATTTCTGGAAAAGATGAAAACACTAATTCAAAAACATACATATACCCCAGTGTTCATGGCAGAACTATTTACAATATACAAGACATGGAGGCAACCTAAGTGTCCACTGACAGATGAATGTATAAAGAAGACACAACATGCATATATATATATATATATATATATATATATATATATATATCAACACACAAACATACATATATAAAGTGGAATATTACTCAGCTATAAAAAGGAATGAAACCATGCCATTTGCAGCAACATGTGTGAACCTAGAGATTACTATACAAAGTGAAGTAAGACAGAGAAATTCAAATACCATATGATATCACTTATATGTGGAATCTAAAAAAAAAGATACAAATGAACTTATTTACAAACAGAAATAGACTTATAGACATAGAAAATAAACTTACGGTTACCAAAAAGGAAAATGTGGAGAGATAAATTGGGAATTTGGATTAATATATGCATTCTACTATATATAAAATAGATAAATGACAAGAACCTACTAAATAGCATAGGAAACTATATTCAATATCTTGTAATAACCTATAATGGAAAAGAATCTGAAAAATTATATATATATATTTATATATTTAGCTTTATTGCTTTACTGTATACCTGGAATATAGCAAACCAACCATACTTTTGTTAAAACAAAGCATTTGGCATATTTTGTCTCTTCTAATCCTTTGAATAATCTTAGAATTAGGTAGTATTTTACAATTAGGAAAATAGTTTCAGAGACTGGAAATATCTGAATTAAAAGCACAGGTACTAAATAGCAGAGTTAGAATTCAGCTTAGGTAGGTCTGTTGCTTCGTATTTCATGGGGTTAACTAACAACCAGTTTATGAGGCACCTCTAAAATTCAGGAACCAGGGAGTTCCCATTGTGGCTCAGCAGTAATGAACCTGACTAGTATCCATGAGGATGTGGGTTTGATCTCTGGCCTCACTCAGTGGGTTTAGGATCTGGCGTTGCCATGAGCTGTGGTGTGGGTTGCAGATATGGCTTGGATCCCATGTTGCTGTGGCTGTGGCACAGGTTGGCAGCTGCAGCTCTAATTCAACCTCTAGCCTGGGAACTTCCATATGTCACAGGGGCAGCCCTAAAAAACGAAAACAAAAAACACCCCTCAGGAACCAAAGAACCTAAAATATCCTACTTAAAACTTCACACACTAAAAAAAACACGGTTTTTCTTCGAAGCATGTTTTTTTTTCTTTTTTTGTCTTTTTAGGGCTGCACGCTAGGCATATGGAGGTTGCCAGGTTAGGGGTCCAATCAGAGCTACAGCTGCCAGCCTATACCAAAGTCACAGCAACGCTCGATCCAAGCCATGTTTGCGACCCCACACCACAGCTCACTACAACACCAATCCTTAACCCACTGAGAGAGGCCAGGGATCGAACTTGCATCCTCATGGAGGCTAGTCGGGTTCGTTAACCGCTGAGCCATGACGGGAACTCCTCTTCAAAGCATCTTCATGTATCAGTCTGAGCATGCTTTATTGTAGCCCTATTTGCGTGTATAAGATCTATGATTTTACTATTTTTTAAATACAAAAATAATCTTGTACAATTATATATATATTAGACAGCAAGAAAAGTCTTTGAATTATTACTTAGCTGTGGGATATAATGTATTTTATTTCTTTCAATGTTCACTCTTCAAACTCTATCACATTTCTAAAATACATAATAATAAAGTTTATATTGGGAAAAAACTCAAATATCTCAGGTGTGGCCAAGATTCTTGTGTAGGTGTTTCACGCATACATATTGCAAGTATATAGAAAATGTGCATATACATTTATGAACCTAACTATTACACATAGAGTATCATGTTTTCTTTAAGGAATATATTTAAAATCAAAGGAGCATTAAATACTATAAACATATGAAAAATGAGAAAGCCAGTACACTTTAGTACAGTCTTAGGTGTTAAAATAGAGCAAAATTCATTCTAAAGAATGAAATTGAAAGAAAGATGCTAGTACTATGAATTTAAATTTAGCATGTCTCTAACTGCTGATATCAAATGATATTTATTTTTACAGTGGAGAACAATTGTCATAACATTTATAAGTGTATACAGTAATGGAAATTTTGGTTGCAAAAGAATCACCTGACTTTATATTTGGCTTTTACAATATTTCAAACTTGATTATCAATCTGGATAATCTCCTTAAAAAATATAAGGAAAAGATCTGAGCAGTAAATTAATAAAAAGTGACTTGTCTTTTTTTCTGTTTCGCCTTGAAGAAGTAGTGTGTTCTAAAACGTTTTCATGTAAACAGAAACAACTGACTCTTTCCTCCCACTCTCCCTCTCTCCATTCATCCTCTCATTCTTCTTCCCTTTCAATGATAATAACTTGCCTCATTGTGAAGTAGCATTGGCTGCAGGAATGGTCATGGTTAGTGCAGAAGGCTGTTGTGGAGTGAATAAGCACACCTAATGTCTAACACTCACACCTCCCACACCTCCTCAATACCAGCGATCCCAGAGCTTTGGGGACCGTCCCTTTTTTTTTTAATCCTTTTTTCTTTTTCTTTTTTTGGCTGCACCCATGGCATGCAGAAGTTCCTGGGACAGGGATCCAACCCAAGCCACAGCCTTTACCAGAGCCAGAGCAGTGACAACACAGGATCCTTTTCCCACTGAGCCAAGAAAGAACTCCTCTGGAACCATCTTTTAGTGTGAGGCTGAAGTGATTCAATACTTATCATTGATTATTTCTTCTTTAGCAAAAATTTTTGTTTTTGTTTTTTAAGACAAATGAGGGTTAAGTTTTTAAACGTTGATGATTCATTTTTTTCAACATTTGGGAATTAACTCATTAGTGTCAAGGGAGCTGCAGCATCCTTCCCCTTACAGACCACAGTTTGTTATGGTCAAGAACCAAATAACGTCCTGTAATAAATATAAAATGTCCTCTTGGCAGTATATTCAGTATCAGGAGGGCTTTCTCAGGAGAAGTCCCAATGAGAAAAATCAGGAAGCTTTACTAGGAGGAAGGCAATTCAGGAGGTGACTTACTTGCTTTTTGGTCTGAAACTTCAGTCTTTTCTGTACGTTAGAAATATTAAAACAATCGGCAGTCCTTCTGAAGAAAATGCCAGGGCTCCAGTTAAGAGGAGGCTTGCTGAAAAGAATTAAGGTGCAATAGAGGGAGATGCGGCAGCTCTTGCAGAACCCAGTGCTATGACTCATCTGCAACCTTTTGCAAAATTTAATGTGTCAAAAGTACTGCATTATTATGATGTACCATGTGGTAACCTGATTTGTCATCTTCAGTTGACATATCTTTTATTGAGGGGTACAAGAAGAAACCCCACATTGGCTGAGGAAAATTTTTCTACTTACATCCCACATGGAGATTTAAAAATATATTCCTAGAATTTGGCATTTATAGGAACATATTTCACTTTAGTAGTTCTGGAAGAGGAGAGCTTCTTTACCCCTTGAGTATAAGAATCTATAACCCTAATACATCACAAGAGAGGCAATGGGACACCCCTTAATGTGGTCGATTGTCGTGGAGGAGGAGCAGAGAACAAACAAAAAAATTCATTTTGCATCTTTTTTTTAAAGTAGGTCACCAGTTTATTATTAAAAGATGTAGCTCAGGAACTGCCAAATGGAAGAGAAGCAGAGGGCAAGGTATAGGGAAAGGTCACAGAGCTTCTGTCTCTCTCTTTACTTTGCTTCTCTATCTTTTTAATGGTTGACTGGTCTATTAGTTAAAATTATATTTTTAATTTTTTGCCTTGTCACTTTGTTTGTTGTGTTGTAATTTCATAAAATATTATGTTCATTTTTTATGTACTGAGTCACGGCCAATTTTAAAACTTTTCTTCACAGAAAAAAATTACTGCATTATAAGACTATTCTGTCTCAAGCCCCATAATTTTTTCTTATATAGTTATTTAAATTATCATACAATATAGTTGTTACATGGCAACTGATGTGCGAAATCGAAGAGGAAAAATATTAAAACTTATTCAGCTTAAGAATGAATGGAAAAAGGCACCACATTCCTTTCATTGCAAGGAATGGAGTAATTTCCATGGGACAGGTTTATGGATAAGCATGCCTTACAATAAAGTTCTTTTGACATATTGAGAAATTAAATTTTATAGAGACAAATATAAACATATCTCAAACAAAATGCTACTTAAAGCATTCAGTAGAAAATGTTCTCATATATTGTCTAATGCTAGGTAATGAGTCAGGTTGAAAAAACTTAAGACAATGAAATTTCTGATTTCATGGACTAATTCTTTTTTTCTTTCTATTTTGTCTTTTTAGGGCCACATCCACTGCATATGAAAGTTTCCAGGCTAGGGGTCAAACTGGAGCTGAAGCTGCTAGCCCACACCATAGCCACAGCAACACCAGATCTGAGCCTCATCTGCAACCTACACCATAGCTCACGGCAACACCAGATAGTTAACCAACTGAGTAAGGCCAGGGATCAAACCCACATCCTCAAGGATAACAGTTGGATATGTTACCACTGAGCCACGACGGGAACTCCATTTCATGGACTAATTCTTATCAATTATACTGTATAGATATAAGATGAACAGTGGATAATTTCCGAATATAAATTTTGCAATTAAAATCATTGTTTTTAACATTAGGGAATATTATTCATTTTCTAAGTGTAATAAATATGTCAGGGATGACCCCAATATTAAAAACCCAGATTACTTTTGTGGTTGTATCAAATTTTACTTGATTTGATTTATAACTAAGAACCTGGGTCAAGTAAAGTAATTATTACATATATTTTATAATGCATATTATATATGCATTTATGTACATAATGTAAAATATAAAATATTTATAATACACATAATACTTAATAATGATTTTACTTGACAATGTGATGGCCTCACTTGCAAGCATGTTAATGTGAATAAAGAAGCAAAAAAATACTTTCTGCTATATTTTTCCTTGTAGTTTTTGATTTCTGAAAGTTAATTAATTATATACTATCTCATCATCCCTTGTACCTATTCGAATGCAATTGCCACATTGCCTAAGATCACTTGTATATATGATGGTTTCTCTTATAGACTCGATGAGTTTCTCAAGGTAGGAGACAGTGCAATTTTAATCTGAATCTCCATACCCATTTATGGTGTGACCCTCTTGATGGAAATGACCAATATTCAATCAATAATAAGAATAGAAGAGAATTTAGCCAAAGTGAGGACTATGACTTCAGAGACAGCTTCTCACATAGCGCTGAGGAACTGTTCCAAAGAACTGTGGTTTCCAGTGTTGTTTCATATCTTGTCTGAACAAAGAACATCAAGCATAGCAGGGGTATATTCCTTCAGGGTTTTAAAAAAAGCTGATCAGCATGTACAGAGAGAGTCAGTATGGCTGTCCACCTGGGCACCTGGGAAAGGAGCCTTATCATGGAAGGAGTTCTAGCACTCACATCCCAGGAAAAGAGATAGCTATCTCTGTCTTCGAAACAAACATTCCTTACTTATGGACAATGTGTCGTTTTTTTTTAATGGTTAAAGCAGATGCACAATGTATGTTTAATAGGCCACAAAACAGGCTGTCCTAGTTAGCATAAAGTTTAAATTAAATCATGTGTAAGGCAGAATGACTTCCCCATACCTCAATATATGAAAATGTCTTCCATCAGTCCTTTATTTAGTAAAAGTTAATTGGACTTCTTTATACACTTGAGACTAATGGTATAGGCTTAAATTTCCCCCCAGTTTTCTAGAAGGTATCTGTTTTCAAGTCACCTAGAAAGTCAAACTCTCAGATAGAGAGTAGGCCATTTATCTATCACATGCTGAAATGCTAGCACCAGTAGTGGTACCTCAAGGCTGCTTTCCACTGAGCACCAGTCATGTCTTTCCCACTGTCCTTCTTCATCCTGCTAAAGAAAACTTTAAGACACTTATATTTTACTCAGGAGTTTCTGCTTGTCTATAGAGGTTTATTATCCTTCACAGTTCATAACGTAAATGAAAAATCATTGCTAATTTATAATGACCCTGTGATTTCTAAGGTGCTTTTGTGTCTGATAGAACATGTTCTAATATCTTTTCACTACTTTGTACTGATTGTGATATTAATAAAAGCCAACACTTACTGAAAAGTTACTGTGTGTCAGCTCTTGGAAACCCTTTGTACATGCTTTAATTCATTGAATGCCTTGCTAAAACTGGGCAAAATGCCCATTCTTTATCCGTAAACTTGGGACTTGTGTATGTCCTTGCCTGGAGTTATTAACACACTGGATATAAAGTACCTGTCACAACTGAGTTTACTACTAATAAGAATATCCCTCCCCTATTTCCATTAATGAAACTTCTTGTTCAGTGATGGCCATGAATCCAGTATTCACTGTTCTTCCATTGCTTGAGCACTTTCACTGAGTGCTTTATTTTACATAAAGTATCTCATTTTCACAATTACCACAGGTTGTTCCTAGCATTTTCACCAATTCATATTCTAGGAAGATGAGGCAGAGGAAGATTATCTAACTTGCCTATTGAAAATAATCACGTTGGGAATTCAAGCACAGTAACGAGCTGATACACAAGACTAACTTGTGCCTAACCTTTACACTGTACTGTTTCCTAAATTGCAAAGTTTATCACTGATCAGAACATGTCATTTTTTTTTTCCTTTTTTGGCTGCCCCGTGGCATATGGGGCAGGGATCAAATCTGAGCTGCAGTTCCAACCTAAGCCACAGCTGCAGTAACGCCAGATCCTTAACCCACCCTTTGGGGCTGGGGATTGAACCTGCGCCCCAGCACTCCCAAGATAACCCTGGTCCCATTGCACCACAGCTGGAACTCCAAAACTTCTCATTTTTTGTGCATATTTCATTCATTTGTGCAAGTTGTGCATCTTGATCAACTTTATATACTGATAACTTTTAAGCTGGGCTATACCATTATTTTGTCTTTGAATTATTTTGTCATTATTATTTGGCAATACACAAGAATTATTTCTTTATTTCATATGAATGATTCTAGACTTAGAATCACTTAGATTATTAATTAGAAAGACATGGAGAAATTAAATTTCCTCCCTCTTCCTCAGTTTCTGCACATCATGCATAGTTGATCACATTCTTTCTTCTCATAACTATGAGATTAAAATGGGGGTAAAAAAGCACTTGTGAAGTTAAGGATGTAATTTCAAATAATTACAATTATTCATATTAGATTAAAATTAAGATATTTAGAATATCTTTAAATCTTAGTTCACAGAAAAGTTACACAGTCTTATACCATGTTAGTTCACAATATTTCTAATGTGGGTCTGCTGCCTTAATACAAATAGAAAAATAAATCCTGCTAATGGTCTAAGAATTAAGATAGACTTCACATAATAATGCTTTTTAATTGAGAAAGTTTTTTGGCTGAATTGAGATTTGTATGAACTTTGTGGATTTCTCAGAGAACATGCTTTTTCTGAATCATTCTTGGATGAGTAATCCTTATAAGCAATTGAACACAATTTTAATAAAAATAATCACATAGCTTATAAAACTATTTTTGCACATATACATTAAGTCAAATATATTTATTATGGTCATAATAATTACTTATGAGAGTTTGAATATTGGCTTTTAATGTTTAACATTAAATAGTTTGTAGTGAAGTATGGGTAAGAATGCTTGCCGTTTGAATTCAATTTTAGTTATCTTGGAAGTTTACAAGATTATACTGTGGAATATAATTTGGATAATCCTAAGCAAAATCCCACTTAGTTGTAGGCCATATGCAGCCAGAAAAAAGTAAAAGCCATAAAGCTTCATGGTTAAAAGTGAGGATTCTAGTCTCAAAATCCAGGTGCTTCAAATCCCACCTCTATCACTTAATAATCTTCTTACAAAGAGCAAATTCCTTAAACTCCTTCTGCCTTGATTACCTTATTTTAAAAGGGAATAATGATTATACTATCTCAATTTTGTAAACTAAACTTCAAAAATTTTTTGAGATAATTATAGATTCACATATGGTAGCAAGAAATAATACAAAGCGATCCCATATACCCTACACAGTTTCCCCCAATGATAATATCTTGAAAAATGCAGTACACCATCACTGACCAGGATGTTGGTGTTGCTACAGTCAGGATAAAGAACATTTTCATCAGGATCCCTTGTTTGCACTTGTATAGTCACATTCATTTCCCTCTCACCACCTCAACTTCCTTAATCTCTGCCCATCACTAATCAGTTCTTAATTTCTATGATTTTGTCATTTCAAGGGTGGTAAATACATGAAATAATACAGTGTGTAAACGTTTTGCATTGATTCTTTTTCACTCAGCATAATTCTCTGGAGATTGATTTAGGTAGCTGACTATCAATAGCTTGTTGCTTTTCATTGTTTATTAGTACTCTATGGTACAGATAACCATTTGCCAATTGAAAGATATTTGCATTTTTCCAGTTCATGAATATTACAAATAAAACTGCTATAAACATTTGTAGACAGCTTTTGTATTAATATAAGTTTTCATTTATCTGGAATAAATGCCCAGAATGCAACTTTTAGGTCATATGGTACTTGTTAATTTTTTAATTTTTTTAAAGAAATTGCCAAACTGTTCTCCTGACTGTCCATTACATTTCCACCAGCAATGTATAAATGACTCACCTTTTTAACATCTTCACCAGAATTTAGTGTTGTCTCTATTTACTGTTGTTTGTTTAGTCATTCTGATAGATGTATAGTAGTATCTCATTTTGGTTGCTTTCCTCTGATGGCTAACAATGTTGAACATCTTTTTATGTGCTAATTTGCCATTTGTAGATATAATTTGCTGAATATCTTCATATCTTTGCTTATTTTCTAATCGGATTGTTTTTTTTTTTTCACTGTTGAATTTTGAGAATTCTTTCTATTTGGGGGGTACTAGTACTTTATCATATACATGGTCTAGAAATATGTTCTCTAGATTAATAGCTCATATTTTTATATTTTAAACAGTGTTTCACAGGGCAGAAGTTTTCAGTTGTGATGAGGCCCACGATGAATTTTCTCTGTTGGGGTCATGCTTTTAGGGTCAAGTCTAAAAACTCTTTATCTAGTCCTATATTACAAAGATTTCACTTTGTAAAAAAGTGTATGTATAAAAGTTCTATAGTTTTACATTTTATACTTAAGTTCATAATCCATTTGGAGATCCACATTTCATTTTGTTTTGATTTTAACTTCCCTTGAGACTTCCTCTTTGATCCATGGATTGTTTAGAAATGTTTTGTTTAGTTTCAAAAATTTAGAGATTTAAAAATTTTCTATCTGTTATCAATTTCAATTTGATTCTATTGCGTTTGGAAGATAGACTCTGTAAGATTTCAAGCTTTTTATTTGTTGGGAATTGTTACGGCCCAGTTTATGGTCTTTTTTGATATACTACACAGGCACCTGACAAGTATGGCTCCCAAGTTCCCTATTCTGCCTTTTTGGTGAGCCCAACTCTGGAGATAATGAATACAAACATATATAGAATTTCTCATTTATTTTATTTCTTCTGTTTCTGGTGGTTTTGTGTAGAAAAAGAACTAATTAAAACTCCTGATAGTGTTGTTAGCTAAGAAATTCAAGTCACAAGCTCATTTGATTCACTCACTCAGCAACTATTTCTAAAGTGCCTATTACTAGACCTTGAGGGTAACAGTGTGAGTCAAAAATCCACCAGTTTGGTGATGGGATAGGCATTAATCAAATGGTCATGGAAGGACATGTCAAAACTTGAGGTCCATCTTCAGATGGACAAGAATTTAGTTCTAAGAGTGAATATGACAAAGAAATCTCCCTTAGTCAGGAAAGCTCTCCTGACCAATATCTGAAGAATAAACAAGAGATACAATCTGGTATAGCTACAATTATAAGAAGAAATTTGCTTAATTTAGAGCACTTGTTCTCAAAGTGGGCACAAGATGGTAAGTTATCATGGGGATAGTAAGGTGACATGATGGGACATGAAGAAACTACTTTGATAACATAATATTCAATATCTCTCTGAGGTTTGTTTCAGCTGCTGCTGGCCATATTTCCTCACACAAATCTCAGATAAGTACTTCCTTCCTACTTCTTCCACTTGGCCAAGAGTTATCTCACATCCTTATAAAGTACTTTTTCTGCAGAGATCTCTTCAGATGGCTTAAGATCTTATGAATATGTCCCCTGTATTCTATCCTTTCATTATCTTTGTCCCTCTGAAGTTGATAAAGGTGGAGTGTTTATAAATATTAAGGAATCCATGTGATTTTTTCCCTGCTTTTGGGCATGTGTGTAATAGAGTGATACTTATCATAGAGGACAGAATCACCTTATTGTATATGATAGGTTTATCGGAAGGGGGATAGGAAATATGAGAAGTTACAATCAGCAGAGAAGAAAACATAAGTGCAAATGGAGATTAAATTCAACCTCTTCTGCTACATTTCTATTTTCACATATGCTCTTGCAATTTTTTCTTGACAAAGATGTATTATATATATTCATAAGTCCTCCTTAAGCACTGATTTCCTAAATGTTCTTCTTTTCAAAAAAAGTATCTCGATTTAGGACCTTTGATGTCAAACTGTGGACACTCTTCTTCAAAGGTGAAAGGAATTTTCATTTCAACTTCTATCTTTATTTGTTTACAATATCCCAAGAAATTTCTTTTGATTTGAAATTGTGCAGCATTATTCTCAGGAGAGATGTTGTTTTTCATTTGTTCCACTTTCTATCTCTACCATTTGTCCCCCAACACCCCTTGTTTTGGAAAAATAAATTAAACTAGCTCAGTTATTTTTGAGTTATGAGACAGCAAAAATATATTTTCCTCGTCTAAAACACCTTTATTTGCACTGGTTTAATGCAAAAGTAGATTTAAACTTCACATTTGGCAGTATTATGAGGGAAAAAAATGGAGCCAAAAATTTTAAAAGCTTATACAAACTAAAGCTTAAAACATAAGTGTTTTTGTCCTGAATTTTTGTTATCCAAATACATTATTTCAAAGTACAGGTACACGAAAAAAATATTATAATTTTGCTTACTTCAGTTAAATAAAATAATCACTGACTACCTGCTCTCTAGAAAGGGCCCCACAGTCAGGGGGAAAAAAAAAAAAAAGAAGAGATGAGTAGGATTTCTTCCCTGCTACCAAAGGAGTCTAAAATTGAAGTACAGGATTATTATAGCACAAGGCATGGATATAAACAAAATTTTATGAGAGTTCAGAGAAGAAATAGATCCTAATCTGCCTGAAATTCTACCACAACCATCTGATGCCAAGCGGCTATCATTTACTGTTTGGACCAGAGCAATAGCCTCCTGACTCATTACACTGATTTCACTCCTATTTTCCTTTAATACATTCTTTCCAAGTGCCCAGATTGATTTTTTAATGTAAATCCAATTATATCACTCCTTTGCTTAAAACTCTCTTCTTGTTTCTCATTGTGCTTAAAATGCAGTCCAAATTCCCCATTACACCCCACAAGCTCCCATGTAATCCAACCCCTACCACATTCTCTTTCAGTTCCTTAAAGGTGCTAAGGTTTTTTTCTGCCTTTGACTTTTTGCCCTTGCTGTTCCCTGAGTTTGGAATCTTTTCTGCAAAAGTTTGCCTTGACTTACTCCTTCACATACTTTGAGTAACAGATCAAATATGCAAATAAAGTGCTGAGAATAGTACCCGGAACACACTGAGCATTGTAGAAGTGTGTGCTTATATCACATAACCTTTCCACCACATGAAAAAAAATAATAACACATTACCTTTGTGTTACTGTCTCAACACTTCACAATATATAACCCATGGGGTTTTAAATTATTATTTGTTTTCTGGTTTATTATCTGTCTCCTCTTACTAGTTTTAAGCTTCATAGGTCAATGACTGTCAGTTTTGCTTTCATCAGGATTTTTAGGACCTAGAATAGTGTCTGATATATTGTGGTCACTTCAAAATATGCCACATAATTTTTTGAATAAAATACCAGTTTAAGTTTCATTAGTTCAGCTTGTTTTAAAATGAGAAGTCCTTTTTAGACAAAGAACATGTGTATGTTACTTGTTTTGGCTCTAAAACTATGTTTATGTTAGCAGTGGGAATGGATGTGAAGTTTATTTTGGGGTATACATGATGCAATGATCACTGTGAACATGACCCCTGACTCACAATTTTCCATCACAATGTCCCTTCTCTTCTTGCAATCTGCTACTAGAACTACATGTGTCTGAGATCTGAAGGTTTGGGGAGAGTTTATATTTTAATTCTTTTTTTCCCCAAGCTTTATTGAGGGAAAATAGACAACCAAAAATTGTATGTATTTAAGGCATACACCCCAGTATTTTGATATAAATATCCTTCTGTAATGATTACCATAACCAAAATAACCAACATATCCAACACATCACATATGTACAGTTTTGTGGTCTATTTATGATCTATTCTCCTAGCAAATTACAAGTATACATTTTTATTAAATATCATTATGCATTTGTACATATGTACATTTGATCTTTAGACATATTCATCTTGTACCTTAGAGTATGTGCCCTTTGACCAACATTCATTTCCTTCACTCTCCTAGCAATTAACATTCTACTGTTAGTATCTATGGTCAACTTTTTAAGACTTCACATTTAAGTGATTTTATGCAGTATTTGTCTTTCTTTATATGTTTTTTCATTCAGCATAATGTCCTATGAATTCATTGACAGTGTCACAAATAACAGAATTTCCTTTTTTATGGCTGTAAAAATTCCTTTGTATATCTATATATATAAAGATATATCATCCTTTTATTTATCCATTTATCCACTGATACACACTTGAGCTTGTTTCCACATCTTGGCTATTGTGAATGATGCTGCCTTGAACACAAGTGTGCAGAGATCTCAGATTTCATTTCCTTTGCATATATATTCAGTAGTTGCATTGTATCATATGTATATTTGTAATATATTTGTAATTTTTAAGAAATTCCATTCTGTTTTCCATATGGCTGTGTTAATTTACATTCCTTTTAAAAATGCACTTGGGTTCCCTTTTCTCTACATCCTCACCAACTCTCGGTAGTCTTTTATCTTTTTGATAATAGCCATTCTAACAAGTGTGAGGTAGATATCTCATTGTGGGTTCCCTTTGCATTTCCTTGATCGTTAGTGATAACTTTTTCAAATACCTATTGACTAGGTCTTCTTTTGAGAAATGCCTATTTACTTCCTTTGCCCCCCCACCCCATTTTTTGGTTGGGTTATTTTCATTTTTGCTACTAAATTGTGTTTCTTATATACTTTGGATATTAACCTATTACCAGATATATGGCTTGCAAATTTTTTTTCCCATTCTGCAGGTTACTCTTTCATTTCATTCACTGTTAATTTTATTGTGCAGAAGCTTTTTAGTTTTATATAGTTCCACTTGTTGATTACTGCTTTCATTGCCTGTGCTTTTGGTGTCATTTCCAAAAATGACATTGCCAATACCAGTGTCAGAGATCTTATGCTCTATATTTTTTCTAGGAGTCTCGTAGTTTCAGGCCTAACATTTATGTATTTAGTTCAGTTTGGTTGTTGTTTTTTTGTGTAAGGTCAAAGAGTAGGGGCGAGTTTATTTGGCATGTGGTTATCCAGGTTCACCAACACCACTTACTGAAAATACTCTTTCCCCTGTGTGTATTTTTGACACCACTGCCAAAACGTAATCGAACATATACGTAAGGGGTTGTTTCTGGGCTGCCTTCAATTCATTGGTCTGTGAATCAATTTTTATGACATAACCATATCATATTGATTATACCTCTGTAATACAGTTTATAATTAGAATGTGTGATGCCTCCAACTTCATTGTTCTTTTCTCAAGATTGCTTTGGCCAATCAAGGTCTTTTCTGATTCTATACAATTTTTTAGGATTTTTCTTTCCATTTGGAATTTTGATAGCAATTGCATTGTCTTGATTTGGGTTGTATGGACAACTGAGCAATATTAACTCTTCCAATCTATAAACATGGAGTATCTCCCATTTGTTTCTCCTTAATTTCTTTTATCATAATCTTATTTTTTTCAATGTACAGATATTTCACTTCCTTGGTCTGATTTATTTCTAAAATTTTATTATTTTTATGCTGTTATAAATGGGATTGTTTTCCTAATTTCCCTGACAGTAAATAGAAATAACTGATTTTTGTATATTGATTTTGTGTCCTGCAACTTTACTCAATATGGTTATTAGCCCAAACTAGTTTTTGGTAGAGTCTTTAGATTTTTATGTATATAATATTATGTCATCTGCAAAAAGACAATTTAAATTCTTCCTTTCCAGTTTAGATGCCTTTTTCTTGCCTAATTGTTCCGGCCAGGACTTCCAGCACTATGGTGAATAGAAGCTGTGAGAGCAGGCATCCTTGTCTCTTGCTTGACTTAGAGGAAAAGATTTTAGCTTTTCACTGTTGAATATAATGGTGGCTATACATTTGTCATATATGGCCTTTACTTTTCCAGGTACATGTCTTCTATATTAATTTGTTGACAGTTTTGATCATGGAAGGCTGTCTAATTTTATCAAGGGCCTTTTCTACATCTATTGAGATGACCACATGTGTTTCATCTTTCACTCAATTAATATGGTGTAACAAGTGTATTGATCTGTGTATGTTGAACCACTTTTGCATAAGGATAAATCTCATATAATCATGGTATAACCTTTTTACTGTGCTCTTGAATTTGGCTTGCCAGTATTTTGTTGAGGTTTTCACATTCTGTTTACCATGTATATAGGTTTCATTTTATTTAATGGTTATGTCCTTATGACTTTAGGATCAAGGTAATTCTGACTTCCTGAAATGAGTTTGGAAGTGTTCATTCCTCTTTCTTCTTCTGGAAGAGTTTTAGAAGGATTGACATTAATTCTTCTTTAAATGTTTGGTAGAATTCACCAGTGAAGTCACCTGGTCCCAAGTATTTTGGAGGGGGGGATTTTTCATTAGTGATTCAAACTTCTTGATCATTACTGGTCTTTTCAGTTTTTCAATTTCTTCATGATTCAGTCTTGAATCATAAGTTTCATGTTTGTAGGAATGTATCCATTTCTCCTAAGTGATTCAATTTATTGGTATATAAATATTCATACTAGCCTCTTCTGATTGTATTTGGGAGTAAAAGTTATAATGCTATTTCCAGCATCCAGAGCTAAAGGAAAATAATTTTCTATTGTTTAAAACATCAAGTCTGTTGTATTTTGTTATGACAGCTTGAGTGGACTAGTATAATGACATATATATATATATATATACACACACACACACACACACACACACACACACACACACACATATATATATATATGAATACTACTCAGCCATAAAAAGAACAGGATAATGCTATTTGCAGCAACATGGATGAAACTAGAGATTCTCATACTAAGTGAAGGAAACCAAAAAGAAAAAGACAAATACCATATGATTTCACTTAATTGTGGAATCTAAAATATGGCACAGATGATCCTATCTACAAACAGAAACAGATCACAGCCAAGGAGAGCAGACATGCGGCTCCCAGGGGGAAGGGGTGAGGGAGGGGGATGGACGGGAAGTTTGGGGTTTTTTGAAACAAACTGTTATACTTGGAACGGATGAACAATGGGGCCCTACTGTAAAGCACAGGGAATTCTGTGTTATTGGGTCACTTTGCTGTACAACAGAAACTGAAGAAACACTGTAAATTAACTACAATTTAGTAAAAAATAAAATAGCATTCAGAGCTATACTTCTTAGGGGTTGTATACATATTTCCAGACACTATCTTGAAATAGTGATGCTTAGATTTTCCTGATTTTTGTATAAAACCCTTATTCAGTCAGAAATATCCACATTGCCCAACTGAGTAGAAGGATTATAGCAGGAATGAAAAGATGAAGAAACAGTAAAAAAAAAAAAACTCTTTTACATCTAAAATAGGCTTTTGAAACACAAAAGAAATGGCCTAAGGAAGGAAAAGCATAAATTTTACATTTTAAATGTAACATTGGATGGAGAGAAGAAGCTATAACCATTTCAGTTCTTACTTCTAGACAATGGTGACGAGGCTGGGGAGATGGAGATTGCAGATAAGATGTTACAGAAGGTCAAAGTGGGGGCCAAGTAGAAAGGAGCCAAATTAACACCAATGGTTGCTTGGCATTATGAGTGGCTGTGCCAGCAAACTTGAAGGAGCTAAGCCAGTGCCTGTAGATAATTTGTTACTAACTTAGGGACAGAATAAGTCTTTTGGTCCAGTGAGCTAAATGTCTTCTGTCTTCTCTTCAGATGTGGGTCTTCCACCAAATGCTCTCTTGGGGAGTCTACCAGCTAGACCCCTCCTTCTGCCCTGAGGTTTTGCAAACCTCTTCTAACTGCCCCATAAAAAACTATCTACTACATTTTCAATGACCAAGGGCACACAAAAGCTTCTAGAATTATTGGTTCAGCTTCTTCATGCAGAGAGCTGTTGGGGATATAGAAAG
>PVHT021183619.1:2897371-2960732 GCA_004024745.2 Catagonus wagneri | reverse complement strand
AGATGTGGGTCTTCCACCAAATGCTCTCTTGGGGAGTCTACCAGCTAGACCCCTCCTTCTGCCCTGAGGTTTTGCAAACCTCTTCTAACTGCCCCATAAAAAACTATCTACTACATTTTCAATGACCAAGGGCACACAAAAGCTTCTAGAATTATTGGTTCAGCTTCTTCATGCAGAGAGCTGTTGGGGATATAGAAAGTAAAGCCTTGGAGTTCCTGTCATGGCTCAGTGGCTAATGAACCTGACTAGGGTCCATGAGGATGTGGGTTCGATACCTGGCTTCGCTCAGTGGGTTAAGGATCCAGCATTGCCATGAGCTGTGGTATAGGTGGCAGATGTGGCCTGGATCCCGTGCTGCTTTGGCTGTAGCGTAGGCTGGCAGTGACAGCTCATATTTGACCCCTAGCCTAGGAACCTCAATATGCTATGGTGTGGCCCTAAAAAATAGACAAAAGACAAAAAAAAAAAAAAAAAACTAAGCCTCTAAAGTTTGCTCTTGGTTTGGACTGTAAGTGTGTAAATGTTAAACCAACTCTAATATAACCTCATTATCTTACATTCAGATAGAGTCCAGAATCTGTTACCTTGAATAGCTCTATCTACCTACCTTTAAATAAGTCCTTTAATCTCCCTGAGTCACCATTACCTTATTTATAAAACAAAGGTAATAATATCTACCTACAAGGGTTATTGTCAGGAGTAAATGAGATGGTCCTTTGTAAAAAACCTGGCAGATATCAGACCCTTAATAAAGGTTGCTATATCTATAATTTAAAAAATTTAACAATCGG
The DNA here is from genome assembly GCA_004024745.2 of Catagonus wagneri. Lineage (NCBI taxonomy): Eukaryota > Metazoa > Chordata > Mammalia > Artiodactyla > Tayassuidae > Catagonus > Catagonus wagneri. The sequence goes on along the minus strand of PVHT021183619.1, from coordinate 2,959,941 downwards.
TTCATCCTATCTCAAAAGTGACCCTTTTTAAAGGACAATCAAGAGCTAGTGGAATAATTTTGCACTACTTATTGTTTAAACATTTATACTGAATTCATTCATTCACTCATCAGATATGTATTATTGCTGTGTACCTTTAATAAGTATTTGGGACACAGCAGAATCAAGTCAAACATGATCCTAGTTCTATGGACCTTATAATATGGCAGGCGAGCAGGCATTAAACAATTAATCAGCAATCATTTCTTCACAATCATTAGAAGTGTTGAAAAAGAGAGAGACAAGGCTATCAACTTCCTACCTAGGATCCTTGGAACATCCCCTCTTGGAACCTTTACTTTCCCTGGAAGAAGTCTGACTCCCTAACTGGAGAAGGCATGTGGAAAGGTTCTGAGGCAACACAGAAAGACAGAAGGATCCAACTGAACCCAACTTTCTGCTTGTTTACAGCAAGGTGCCAGACATTTCAGTAAAAAATATCATGCACCCTACATATCAGACCATATATTCACTGCATACGTATCTTTAATCAATGTCATGTAGCCAAATCACTCAGCCAGATCGAATGGAATTCCCTGCCCCAAATAGTAATATATGAAAATGATGGTAGGGGTTGTTTTACCACAAATGTCTGGGCTATATAACACAGATTTTCAATTCTGTTCAGGCTAATAATTGTGTCCAATTCATAAAATTTTTAAATTACAGGCCATACTTACAGATATGATAAGCAAAATAAATACATACATAATAAGAAAGCTTAAATGAGTGAGAGATTTGCTTTATGAAAGAGTTGGGGAGCTATAATCTGTGTGGGACCAGGGCCACTGTTGTAACTTATTTTGAGATGTGTCAAATGTTGAGTTTCCTATTATTGTACAAGGCCTGTTGTATTTCTGGCAGAGGTCACTTTCAAGTAAATACTGTCAAAAAGCAAGTCTAGGAAGCAGGCTTGTTGAGACAGGACAGATTGTCTTCCACTGGCTCTGTGCAGTACTGAACTTCTGACTTCAGATAACATGCTTACTGACAGGTGTGAAGAAGAACACTATTGTAACACACAAGAACAGTGTCAATAAACTCACTATCCAACATTTATGGATTGAAATTCTAATCTTTACGATGGGGTTACTGGAATCTCAGCTGATTACAGTGCTCCAAGTTAAGAGGGTATGCCTACATTTATAGGTTACACAGAAAGAGGTGCAGGGTGGCAACAAAGAAACAATGACTTTACGAGTGGCAACAAAGAAACAATGACATTACAAGTAAGAAGGACTAAACCTGTGGTCCACCTCTGCTACTTACCAGCTGTGTGGCTTCGGAAAATTTACTGCAGCTCAACTCTACCTAAGAGTAATAGGTATTTTCTTTTTCAGTATCTCAAAAGTATTTTCCCTTCAGTCTTGAAAATAATATGGTAGCAGAGCCTTCAGAAAGTCAGTCTAAAATATAATTGTCTGTTTTAATAAACAGCAATTTCATAAAAACGCTTCCCATTTCTTCTGGATGCTCATCTTGAGGACTTGGCTTCTTTTTAACTGTATGAGTACCCCTTAAAGTAGGGAAGAGCATTCTGCTTTAGAAAACAAAGAGTCCCAGATATTTTTTTTAAACAAAGCTATTCAGCAGGTTAAAGCATTTAAATATTCACTAAATAAAATAGGAAGGATCAAATATTTGTGACACTTCATCATACATATGTATGTATAGGAAAAAAAATTGTGGAGTTTTCTCTGGTGGCTCAGTAGACTAAGGATATATTGTCACTGCTGGAGCCCGGATTCTATCCCTGGCTCCAGAACTTCCTCATGCTGCAGGCAAAGCCAAAAACAAACAAACAAACAAACAAACAAACAAACAAACGTTATCCATCTATCTACCCATGGCAATACTATCCATGGTTTCAGATATCCACTAAGGGTCTTGAAATGTGTCCCCCACAGATAATGAAGGAACCGCTATGCTTTTGAATCAAACTCACAAAATTACAGTTGTTTCATGGCCATTTTTGCACTGACTGTTAATTCAGATTTTAGATTCTAAAGCACAGAAAAATTGACAGCATGGTGAAGTACTTATTCATTACCACATCTAACAGAAAATTTGGGTTCTTTATCTACAAAACACATAACATCACCTATGTGGTTTACTGCTACCTAAAAATGAAATCATCGTGTGTAATAATTTCATAAGACTTAAAAGAGCTGAAGTTATAGTTCATTCTCTTAAACTACTATATTTATGAAGTGAGGTCTGTGGTAAACTTCACTATGATTTGATTTAAAGGAAATCAATGATATTGCCAGTCCTGTTATGGTAAAAAAAAAAAAACATTAAAAGCTGTAATTCAATTATTTGTTGATTATTTTTGTTATATTTTAAAAAAAAAAGGTGTCTGCTAGTTGATATTAATGCTTTTTATTGTATTCTGGAAGTAAAAATATAACTGCCTCTTCAAATAATACATTTTATACCCACTGAGAATAAGGGTATATAAGTTGTATTTAGGTAAAATTTATAAGCAATCAATAATAAAGTATTCTTAAAAATGAAGTTAATAATTATAATTGCTAAATACTATATTCAAGTTTTTTTTTCTTTTTCTTTTTGCCTTATCTACAGCCGCTCTGGTGGCATATGGAGGTTCCCAGGCTAGAGGTCTAACAGGAGCTGCAGCTGCCTGCCTTCACCACAGCCACAGCAACATGGGATCTGAGCCACATCTGCAACCTACATCACAGCTCACAGCAACGCCGGATCCTTAACCCACTGAGCAAGGCCAGAGATCGAACCAGAAACCTCAGTTAACCACTGAGCCACGACGGGAACTCCCCAAGTTCTTTAAATAGAGGGAAAAGTAAAATGTAAATTATAAGACTTCAATATATACTATTTTAATATTAAAGAAAAAAGAACAAAAAGATAAATATCAAAAACAGTCCAGACTTTCAGATAAGGTTTATAAAGTGATCAAATCTGTTTGTAAAAGGCCCTTATTAATATTTATCTTGTGCTGTGATATGTCTAAGGGAAGAGGGCATGTTGACATACAGTGGTCTAATCACTCTAGGAATGTCTGTATTAAAAATTATATTTGTTTTGCCCATTTATTGTGCTATGCTCATTTAATACTCATGTTCCTTGTGCAGGAGAGGTTAAGGGGCCAGAGTTCCAAAGCATTTGGATTAGAAGTAATCCAGGGGCTAAGGTTGGGACAAAAAAATTATTTGGGGCATTAGGAAGAATCATTACCATAAATAATCTCTGATCTGCATATCAAGTTCAATTCCTGTGATGAAACAAATGGTTTTTCCACGATGCCACATTCTTCTTCTTTCTTCTTTCTTTTCAGCTCCAAGAATTTATTTGATTTGTGGAGAATTTAGTGGCAAAGACATACATACAAAATTGCTTTTAGTACCACAGTTACCGAATGATAGGAACCATTCGGTAAAGAAGAAAAGAGTCTCCAAGTAATCTTGTTTTTCTCCCCTCTCCAACTTCTTTGGATTGTGTAAAATATTCAAAAAGAACAAGAAGAAGAAAGACAATCATACAGAGTAGATACCACAGTATATTTTATATTTAATTTCACCTCAAATCTGTAATATGATATGTGGATTTACTTCTATCCCGTATTCCCCCTTGAACATAAAATATTGTCTTACCAAGATTAAGAACAGAGAATAGTGGGCTATTGTCCTAAAACTACTATTTGTCTTTACATAGCTAAGTAAAAATTTAGAATGGATAATGTAATCTCTTCTATGGTTCAAGTAATTTAAAAAAATCAATTTGTGAAAAAATATTGAATGCCTATCCTTTACAAGATACTGTAATTTAGTGAATGAAGTATGATGACCTTAAAAGGAAAGCATTTTTCCCAGGAAGTATGATTCTATTGAAGAAAAGCTGCCATGAACACAAGTAGAATTTAAAATAATATCATAGGCAAAACTAAAATAGTACAAAATAGTGTGTGATTGAATTGATAATTACTCTGGCCCCAATGAGCAGCCCCAGACTCCTGTTTTCTTCAGGTCTGAGTGTTGAACCCCATCTAGAAAACAAAACTAAGTGCTTCTCACTTACAGTGGTCAAAACAAGAGATTCTCTCCTTCTTAGTCCAAATTTCCCCATACTCTTCTGATCTGAACTCAGTCTCTCAGAAAGAAAAGTCTCTCCTTTTTTTTTTTGTCTTTTTTAGGGCTGCACCTGAGGCATATGGAAGTTCCCAGACTAGAGGTTTAATCAGAACTATGGCTACTGGCCTACACCACAGCCACAGCAACTCAGGATCTGAGCCATGTGTGTGACCTACACCACAGCTCATGGCATTGCCAGACTGTTTAATCCACTGAGCGAGGCCAGGGATTGAACCCACGTCCTCATGGATGCTAATCAGATTTGTTTCCACTGCGCCACAATGGGAACTCCGGAAAAGACCTTGTCTTAAAATCCTAAAAAACCCTTACAACTTGGATTACTCAAAATCCATAACCAGTGAGCTTCTTTAAATTCTTAGTCTCTTCTCTGACTGTTCCCTTCACATCTGTGTTTTTACTGAAACTGACCTGTCCCCTGAGAAAACGCATATTTTCAAATGGAATCAAAGCTGTTATTCTTTCCTCTCCGAAGTCATGTTGCTCAGTGCCAGGAGAGGAAGAGATCATCCTCCTTGCTCTACTTGAGGGTTTCCAAACATAACTACTGCTTCCTTCTGATAACACCTTGCTCATTTGAAGCAAATGCTGTCAGCTTACACCACCCACTCCCTCACCTCACTACTTTACCCACCAATCTTTTTTAAAACCCTCCATTAATTCAAAATTTTAGCTCTGTTTTATTTGCTCAAGAGTCCTTAGAGAGAGACAGTCCCGTCGTGGCTCAGTGGTTAACGAACCCGACTACTAACCACGAGGTTACAGATTCAATCCCTGGCCTTGCTCAGTGGGTTAATGATCTGGTGTTGCCGTGAGCTGTGGTGTAGGTTGCATACATGGCTAGGATCCCACATGGCTGTGGCTATGGCATAGGCCAGCAGCTACTGCTCCAATTCAACCCCTAGCCTGGGAACTTCCATATGCCACAGATGCGGCCCTAAGAAGACCAAAAAAAAAAAAAAAAAAAGAAGGGGAGTCCTTAGGGTAATTATTTTCTATTCTCATCAAAAGCTCTAAGTACTACTTTCTTACTATTCACCCATTCCCAACTATTTTCACTTCCTGTACTGTCTAGCAGAGATATAATCCATAGTAATATGATAGTAACAAAACTTAATGTTTATTAAATACTTTCCACATGCCAGGCACTCTATTCAAAATGTTTTACATTAAACACACCACAACATCATGAGATACAGTCTATTTTTATTCCCATTTCACAAATGAGGAAACTCAAGGTCAATCATTTAAATCACTATTATTTTTTTGCAAATTCCTCAATACCCTTCTCTGCTCTCTTCTCACCATTGTTCTGACCTGTACAACCCTGACAGTGGAGGAACCCAGCCATGTATCTTCTCCCTATAGCACCCAAACAGACAAACTTTGCATGAATAAATAATTAATAAATTATATTCAGATATAATATCCAGATTGATTTCACTTTCCCTTAGTTTATGTTCTCAAATGGGCAAGCCAGAATTGCTGATTAGGGCTCACTTACCACTGGTTAAGACAACTATTTCATGTCCCACACCTCCCTCCCCATATTTCTCTCTTATCTGATGACTTTACAACAAGCATCATTTAGAAGCAAGATGTCATCTAGAAAGGAAGCTCCTTTATTTTCATACATGAAAATCCATGAGCATACCTGCCCCTGAAACCTCTGACTCTCTTCTCCCCAGGACAGTGACAGACCTTTTATTTTTCCAATAAAAAACTGGGCTTTAACCTTCTGAACTGAATCCCAGCCCTTCCTCAGCCTCTCAAACATTTTAGTCCCTTCTTCCTTTGGAATTATTAACATTTCATTAAATTTAAAATACTGTAAATTGTAGACTGCACCTTTGCTTTATGTACTTTTATATTATTTCTTTAATTGTAGTAAAATACACATAAATAAAAATTACCATTTTAACTCTTACCATTTTTAGGTGTGTACTTCAGTAGCATTAAGTACATTCACATGGCTGTGCATCCATCACCACCAACATCTACAGAACTTTTTTCATCTTTCATATTGAAACAATCCTCATTATCTGCCCCTACCACAATCTTGGCCTTGGCAACCACCATTCTGTCTTTTTAAATTTTATAGCTCTAGGTACCTTCTATAAGTGAAATCATACAATATCTGTACTTTTGTGACTGGATTACTTCACTTAGCATAATATCTTCTACAGTCAATCATGTTGTAGCATGTCTATGAATTCCCTTCCTTTTTAAAGACTGTATAATATTCCATTTCATGGGTGTACTGTATTTTGTTCATCTGTTTACCTATCAATGGACACTTGAGTTGATTCTACTTTTTGACTATTGTGAATAATGCTACTATGAATATGGGTGTATAAATATCTATTCAAGTCTCCACTTTCAATTATTTGGGTAATATACCTGGAAGTGGAGTTGCTGGATCATATCCTATATTTAATCTTTGAGGAACCACCATACCACTTTCCATGTAGCACCTGCAAAATTTTACTTACCCATCAAGGGTGCACAATGATTCTAACTTCTCCACACCTTTGACAACAGGTATTCTTCTGTTTTCTTTATATTTTTTGACAATGACCTTTATACACTTTTTTTTTAAGAAAAAAAGATACCCTAAACAGGAAACCCAATCAGAAAACTCTCAACAAAGACCTGCATCCTCAGTATAAGGATATGTGAAGACAAAAGTCCATTAGGTTGAAAGAGACAGCAATAAAATGAGCTTATCTCAACCCTGACACAGACTGTAAGGGGGAGGGGATTAGCCCAAGAATTAAATGCAGGTCAGTTCTCAATCAGGTTCCCAGTATGAATTCATACTTCCAGTGAGATTTAAAGACCTCAAGTAAAACAGTTAACCTAAAGAAGATTTTTGTGACTATGGACAAAAGATTACTCATGGAAGTGAATGCAAATACTTTAATTAATGGATTACAAAACAGGTTCACAAAATCATTAAAATATAATCTTAGAACTGAATAAATACAGCATTTCAATTTAGAAAATTATTTTAAATACACATATAAACATGACCATATGGTTCACATTAAAAATACTAAAACTGAGCCTTTATTTCTTTCAATTACAAACAAATTTCTTTGATCTGTTTTGTTGATAAATACACAAAAGATTCTAAGTAGTCAAAGCATCTTGAGAGAGAAAAACAGGTGGAGGAATCATGCCCCTGACTTTAAACTGTACTATAAAGCTATAATAATCAAAACAGTGCAGTAGTGGCACAAAAAACAGAAATATAGATTAATGGAATAGAACAGAAAGCCCAGACATAAATCTATGCACCTATGGTCAGTTAATCTATGACAAGAGAGGCAAGAATATACAATAGAGAAAAGATAGTCTCTTCAATAAGTGATGCTGGGAAAACTGGACAGCTACATATATAAGAATGAAATTAGAACATTCTCTAACACAGACAAAAGTAAATTCAAAATGGATTAAAGACCTAAATGTAAGACCAAATACTATAAAACTCCTAGGAGAAAACAAGGCAGAACACCTTGACATAAACTGCAACAATATCTTTTTGGATCTGTCTCCCAGAGTAATGAAAATAAAAACAAAAATAAACAAATGGGTCCTAATAAAACTTAAAAGTTTTTGCACAGCAAAGGAAACCATAAACAAAACAAAAAGACAGCCTACAGAATGGGAGAAAATATTTGCAAACAATAGGACTGACAAGGCTAAGGCTAATCTCAAAAATATACAAACAGCTCATGCAGCTCAATATCAAAAAAAAAAGAAAGAAAGAAAGGAAGAAGCAAACAGGAGGGATTAAGATGGCAGAATAAAAGGACTGGAGCTTAACTTCTCTCCCAAAAAACAGCAAAACTACAACCAAATGCTGAGCAACCTTCAACCAAATGGACTGTAAACTTCCAAAAAAGATATTCTAGTCCAGAAGACAAAGAGGAGAACACATCAAGAGGTAGGAGAAGCAATTACATAGCAGAAGCAACACCATACCTCCTGGGTGAGAAGCCCCACAGACTGGAAAGTAACTGTATCACAGAGACTCACCTACAGGACTGCGAGTTCTGAGCCCCACGTCAAATCCCCACGCCTGGGGATCTGGCACAGGGAGAAAGAGCCCCCGAAGCATCTGGCATTGAAAGCCAGCGGGGCTTCTGTGCGAGAGCTCCACAGGACTAGGGGAAAGAGGAGACCCCATTCTTGAAAGGTGTACAGAAACTTTCATGTGCACTGGGTCCCAGGGCAAAGCAAAGTCCCCACAGGAATCCGGGTGGAACCTGACTGCAATTCTTGGAGGATCTCCAGGGAAAATAGGGGTGACTGTGGCTTGTTGTGGGGGAAGGGCATTGGGGGTAAAGTCTCCGGAACATTCATCAGGCTGATATACTCTGGAGGTGGCCATTTTTGGGGAAATCTGGTCCCTCTTATCAATGCTGAGAAGCCCCAAGCCATACAATAATCCAGGTGGGACCTCAGCCCAATCCATCAGTAAACAGGCTGCCTAAAGACCCCTCAGGCACATACTCCACCTCTAATCTCAACCAGAGACAAAGGCCCAACCATCAGAGGGAGAGGAATCAACCCCACCTACCAGTGGGCAGGCATCACTCCCTCCCTTCGGGGAACTTAAAGCAAGCCCCCCCAATACCAACTTTAGCCACAGGGGAGGCAAACACCAGAACTAAGAAAGGCTACAACTCTATTGCCTGCAAAAAGGTCACCACACCAAAAACCTATAAAAATGAAAAGACAGAAAACTATAACTCAGATAAGGGAGAAAGAAAAAAGCCCAGAAAAACAGCTCAGTGATGAGGATATTATCAGCCTTCCAGAAAAAGACTTTAGAATGTTGATGCTGAAGACGATACAAGACATTGGAAATAAACTGGAGGCAAAGATTGATCATTTCTAGGAAACATCAAGCAAAGAAATACAAGCTGTAAAAATTAAACAAGAAGAGATGCAAAATACAATAACTGAAATAAAAAATTCATTAGAAGCAGCCAACAGTAGAATACAGGAGGCAGAGGAATGAATCAGCGAGGTGGAGGACAGATTACTGGAAATCACTAATGCAGAGAGAAAAAAGATAAAAGATTGAATGGAATGAGGAGAGTCTTAGACAACTCTGGGATAATGTTAAACGCACCAACATCTGTATTATAGGGGCGCTAGAGGGAGAAGTGAGAGAGAAGGGGACAGAAAAAGTATTTGAAGAAATAATAGCCAAACTTCTCTAGTATGGGAAAGGAACCACTCACTCAAATCCAGGGAAGTGCGAAGAGTAACATATAAAATAAACCCAAGAAGGAACACCCCGAGACACATATTAATCAAAATGACCAAAATTAAAGACAAAGAGAAAATTTTGAAAGCAGCTAGGGAAAAGAAACAAATGACATACAAGGGAACCACAAGAAGGTTATCAGCAGATTTTTCAGCTGAAACTCTGCAGGCCAGAAGGGAGTGGTGTGATATACTTAATGTGACAAAAGGAAAAAACTTTCAAACAAGATAACTTTACCCAGCAAGGCTCTCATTCAGATTCAATGGAGAGATCAAAACCTTTACAGATAAGCAAAAGCTAAGAGATTTCTGCAACACTAAACCAGCTTTACGACAAATCCTAAAGGAACTTCTCTAGGCAGAAAAGAAAAGGCCACAACCAGAAACAAAAACACCACAAATGACAAGGCTCACCAGTAAAGGCATATATATAGTAAAGACACTAAATTATCCATGCAGAATTATACTACCAAAATCAGAAAGCGTGAGAAGAAAGCACAAATTCAGGACACTGGAGATGCACGTGTAATTAAGAAACCAACAACTTAATACAATCTCATGTATATATAGACTCCTATATCAAAACTTGAGGGTAACTGCTAAACAAAAATCTATAATTGATACGCAAACAAATAAGAAAAATCAACACAAATACAACACTAAAGATAGACACCTTGTGAGAGGAGACAACAAGAGAATAAGGGAAGGAAACAGAGCAACAAAAATCCAAAACAGTTAATGAAATGGCAATAAGAACATACATATCAATAATTACCTTAAATATTAATGGACTGAGTGCAACAACCAATGACATAGACTAGCCGAATGGATACAAAAACAAGACCCATATATATGCTGTCTTCAAGAGACCCACTTCACTTCTAGAGACACATACAAATCGAAAGTGAGAGGATGGAAGAAAATATTTCAAGCTACCAGGAATCAAAAGAAAGCCAGAGTAGGAATACTCCTACCAGACAAAATAGACTTTAAGATGAAGAACATTTTAAGAGACAAGGAAGGGCACTACATAATGATCAAAGGATCAATCCAAGAAGAAGATATAATAATTTTAAATATCTATGCACCAAACATAGGATCACCACAACATATAATGCAACCGCTAACAACCTTAAAAGGAGAAATCAACAAAAACACAGTCATAGTGGGGGACTTTAATACCCCACTTACAGCGATGGATAGATCATCCAGACAGAAAATCAATACAGAAACACAGGCCCTGAATGAAGCATTAGATCAGATGGACTTAATAGATATTTAGAGGACATTCCATCCAAAAGCAACAGAATATACATTCTTCTCAGGTGCACACAGAACATTCTCTAGGATTGATCACATCCTGGGCTACAAATCAAGCCTTGGTAACTTTAAGAAAATTGAAATCATATCAAGCGTCTTTTCTGACCACAATGCTATAAGACTGGAAATCAACAACAAGAAAAAAATGGCCAAAAATACAAATACGTGGAGACTAAACAACATGCTACTAAATAACCAATGGATCACTGAAGAAATCAAAGAGGAAATTAAAAGATACCTAGAAGCAAATGACAGCAAAGATAGGACACTCTAAAACCTCTGGGATGCAGCAAAAGCAGTTCTAAAACGAAAGTTTAGAGCAATACAAGCCTACCTCAGGAAACAAGAAAAAGCTCAAACAAAAAAACCTAACTTTACATCTAGTGCAGCTAGAGAGGGAAGAACAGACAAGACCTAAAGTTAGTAGAAGAAAAGAAATCATAAAGATCAGAGCAGAAATCAATGAAATAGAAACGAAGAAAACCATAGAAAAGATCAAGGAAACTAAAAGTTGGTTGTTTGAAAAGATCAACAAAATTGATAAACCCTTAGCCAGACTTATCAAGAAAAAAAGAGAGAGGACACAAATCAATAAAATTAGAAATGAAATAGGAGAAGTAACAACAGACATCACAGAAATACAAAGGATCGTAAGAGACTACTATGTGCAACTATATGGCAATAAAATGGAAAACCTAGAAGAAATGGACAAATTCTTAGAAAATTACAATCTTCTAGGACTAAACCAAGATGAAATAGAAAATATGAATAGACCAATCATAAGTTCTGAAATTGAGACTGTGATTTAAAAAATTCCAACAAACCAAAGTCCAGTAACAAATGGCTTCACGGGTGAATTCTATCAAACATTTAGAGAAAAGCTAATGCCTATCCTTCTGAAACTCTTCCAAAAAATTGCAGAGGAAGGGACACTCCCAAACTCATTCTATGAGGCAACCATCACCCTGATACCAAAACCAGACAAAGATACCACAGAAAAATAAAATTACAGGCCAGTCTCACTGATGAACATAGATGCAAAATTCCTCACCAAAATACTGGCCAGTCGAATCCAAGAATACACTGAAAAGATTGTACATCACGATCAAGTAGGATTTATCCCAGGGATGCAAGAATTATTCAATATCCGCAAATCAATCAGTGTGATACACAACGTTAACAAACTGAAGAATAAAAACTATAGGATCCTCTCAATGGATGCAGAAAAATCCTTTGACAAAATCCAATACCCATTTCTGATAAAAACCCTTCAGAAAGTGGGCATGGGGGAAACTACCTCAACATAATAAAGGTCATCTAAATGACTCACAGATTTTGGAAAACCTATGGTTTCCAAAAAAGACAATCTGGGGGGTGGGAGGATGTACTGAGGGTTTGGGACAGAAATGCTATCAAACTGAGTTGTGATGATTTTTGTACACCTATAATTGTAATAAAATTCAATAAGCAATGGAAAAAAATAAATAAAGGCCATCTGTGACAAACCCATGGCTCACATTATTTTCAGTGGTGAAAAGCTGAAAGAATTCCCCCTGAGATCAGGGGGATGTCCACTCTTGCCACTACTATTCAACATAGTTTTGGAAGTCCTAGCCACAGCAATCAGAGAAGTAAAATAAATTAAAGGAATCCAAATTGGAAAGGAAGAAGTAAAACTATCACTATTTGCAGATGACACGATACTATACCTAGAGAATCTTAAAGACTCTCCCAGGAAACAGTTAGAGCTCATCAATGAATTTGGCAAAGTTGCAGGATACAAAATTAATACACAGAAATCAACTGCATTTCTATATACTAACAATGAAAGATCAGAAACAGAAATTAGAGAAGCAATCCCATTTACCATCGCATCAAAAAGAAGCAAATACTAGGGAATAAACCTACCTAAAGAGATGAATGACCTGTACTCTTAAAACTATAAGACGCTGATGAAAGAAATCAAGGATGACATGAACAGATGGAAAGACATACCTTGCTCTTGCATTGGAAGAGTCTATATTATCAAAATGACTATACCACACAAGGCAATCTACACATTCAATGCAATCCCTATCAAATTACCAAGGACATTCTTCACGGAACTAGAAATAAATATTTTAAAGTTTGTTTGGAAGCACAAAAGACCCAGAATAGTCAAAGACATCCTGAAAAAGAAAAATGGAGCTGGAGGAATCAGGCTCCCTGACTTCAGACTATACTACAAAGACACAATCATCAAAACCGTATGGTACTGGCACCGAGACAGAAATATAGATCAGTGGAACAGGATAGAAACCCCAGAATTAAACCCACTCATCTATAGTCAACTAATCTATGACAAAGGAGCCAAGAATATACATTGGACAAAAGACAGCCTCTTCAATAAGTGGTGCTGGGAAAACTGGACAGCTACATGTAAAAAAGTGAAACTAGAACAATTCCTAACACCATGCACAAAAATAAACTCAAAATGGATTAAAGATCTAGATATAAGACCAGATACTATAAAACTCTTAGAGGAAAACATAGGCCAAACACTCTCTGACATAGACGATAGCAACATCTTCTCAGATCCATCTAACAGAGTAAGGACAATAACAAGAAAAATAAACAAATGGGACTTAATTAATCTTCAAAGTTTCTGCACAACAAAGGAAACCCTAAACAAAATGAAAAGACAACCCACAGAATGGGAGAAAATATTTGCAAGTGAATTGACTGACAGGGGATTAATCTCCAAAATTTACAAACACCTCCTTCAGCTCAATACCAAAAAAACAAACAACCCCATCCAAAAATGGGCAGAGGATCTAGGCAGACAATTCTCTAAAGAAGACATGCAGATGGCAAATAAACACATGAAAAGATGTTCAACATCGCTCCTCATTAGAGAAATGCAAATCAAAACCACTATGAGGTACCACCTTACACTGGCCAGAATGGCCATCATCAAAAAGTCTACAAACAGTAAGTGCTGGAGAGGGTGTGGAGAAAAAGGATCCCTATTACACTGTTGGTTCTAATGCAAATTGGTGCAACCACTGCGGAAAACAGTATGGATATTCCTCAGAAAACTAAAAATAGATTATCATTTGATCCAGCAATCCCACTCCTGGGCATCTATCCAAAGGAAACCATGACTCGAAAAGACACATGTACTCCAGTGTTCATTGCAGCACTCTAGGCAATAGCCAGGTCATGGAAACAACCTAAATGCCCAACGACAGAGGAGTGGATAGAGAAGATATGGTGCACGGAATGTTACTCAGTCACTAAAAGGAACGAATTACCAACATTTATAGCAAACGTGGATGGTCTTAGAAATTATTATGCGAAGTGAAACCAGTGAGACAATTAGACAGCAACATCCAATGCTATCATTTACATGTTGAAACTAAAGAGACACAATGAACTTCTTTGCAGAACAGATACTGACTCACAGACTTTGGAAAACCTATAGTTTCCAAATAAGACAATCTGGGGGTTGGGGGGGTGCACTGAGGTTTTGGGACGGAAATGCTATCAAATTGAGTTGTGATGACTTTTGTACACCAATAATTGAAATAAAAGTCATTAAGCAATGGGAAACAAAAGAAGCAAACAAATGACAACACAATCAAAAAAGGGTTAAAGGATCTAAAAAAAAAATTTCTCCAAAGAAGACATACAGATGTCCAACAGGCGCATGAAAAGATGCTCAACACTGGTAATTATTATAGAAATGCAAATAAAAACTACAAAGAGGTATCATCTCACACCAGGCAGAATGGCCATCATCAAAAAATCTACAAATAATGGAGTTCCCACCGTGGCTCAACAGAAAATAATCTGACCAGCATCCATGAGGAGGCAGGTTCAATCTCTGGCCTCACTCAGTGGATTAAGGATTCAGCGTTGCCATGAGATTTTTGGGGGTTACAGACACAGTTCTGATTTGTCATTGCTGCGGCTGTGGCATAGGCCAGTGGCTGCAGCTCTGTCTGATTCGACTCCTAGCCTGGGAACCTTCATATGCCATGGGTGTGACCCTAAACAGACCAAAAAAAAAAAAAAAAAGTCTACAAATAAGAAATGTTGGAGAGGGTATGAAGAAAAAGGAAAATTAGGTAACAAGATTTCTGTGCTGGTTTAGATAAATCATAATTTACATCCTTCTATATGTTTGCTTAAATGAAAGTTAAACACTTAATTAAAGATAACTGAAATTATTTTACCAGGCAGGGGCTACTGATGAGGAGTCAGTATTATAATATTAACAGAGAAAAACTATACAAAACGTCCACATGTTATAATATTGTGCATGGGGTTATATAAGTTACATTGATTTGGTATCAAAAAGCCTGGGTTTGGTCTTAGTTCTATCAATAGATATGTGACCTTAAGTTTCTGATTTTCTCATCTTTTAACTGAGGCTGATAGTACCCATCCTGAATACTTCTCCTAGATGCTGAAGAATAAAAATGAGATAATGGGTGTAGAAGCCACTCTCAAACACTGAAGTATCATATGGATTGCTTTTTATGACATGTACATCATTTTGTTGATGGGAAATACAAGCACTGTAAATAAGCCAAAACAAGTGTCTTTCTATCACACTCATTCCTTGAACCCTAGTGCCTGTAATGACCCTTGAGTCTGCATTTCCTCTGAAATAAAGAAGTTATATTTTAATTTGTTCTTTGAAAACCCTAAGCGCCACTGTTTTCTTTCATCTGTGTCTTTGCCTTCTTTTATACAAAGTTAGAAAATGAGCACAAGCAGGGACCTTTTACTTCTCATTTATTTACTTTATCGTGGTAGAAAACCCCCTTAAATTCTCAAAAATGACCAATCTAGGAATTATAGAGTAAGAGGAAAGCTCCAGGACTATTCTTGGCACTAGTAATAACAGAAGGAAAGATACAGAATTGAGAAATAATGCAGGCTGCTTCCTGTGTCCACAATGATGAATGAAGAGGATGACAGGGAGCCATAGTTTAGTAGGAGCCACCTTATGAGGTCACACTGGCAAGTCCAGACTTTCCACACAACCATAGTTCTAAATTCTTTGGTGCCTTTTGAGCAAACGACTCTGCTTGAGCAGATGTCTACTTATACTGTATTGTTTTTGTATGTGCAGAACATTTTTCTATTATGAAACAGTTGCTAGAATACATTAAAAGTTCACTTTCATGGTGGGGGTTGAGAGGTGGAGATGGAAGGGGTCTCAGTCATTGGTGGAAACCTAAGCATGTAGGCAGAGAAAGTAGGTCAAGCACATTTGTTTACAGATTCAGAGCCTTCTGCAGGAACTTGGGGGGAGGTCTAAGAGGAGACTTTGAAACATGTCCTGTCTGCTTCAGGATGTTGGAAACTGCTGATAAAAAGCAAATGGGTTCCAGTGATGATGGTGCCTGCCATATGACCACCACTGAGACTAGACCCAGATGCTGAAGAAAAGAGGTAAGTAAATGAAATTTCATCTAAAGAAAGAATCATCCTTATTTTAGCTAATGACTATGCTTCAGATCAATTCAACAGATCCAAGAAAAAAATGAATTTTGGTGCCCAGTTCCTTAATCCTTTAAGACAGGCATAAAAAGTTACTGACATATCAATACTGGAAGGTTATATTTTCTAATTAAGAGGAAAATGGCTACCAGACAGATAAATATCTCTCTCACTATGATACTCTAACCTCTTTACCTCTTGACAGCTTTTCCCAAGCCACTGATACTAGCTGGTATCCTGACCACTCAGATCTATGCTGCTCACACCCATGTTGATATTTTATGTCACTCATCGAATAGACTCCAGACTTTCCCATCCCATTTGCCCTACCCACAAGAATAGGCCCAATGACTGAGTCAGAACTGTGAACACTGTATATTGGAGAATCCATTTCCCTTCTTTTCATGCAGCTAGTATCTAAGCTTCACCTATCATGATTTTAAGAAGTTCCATGGGAGTTCCCGTCGTGGCTCAGTGGTTAACGAATTTGACTAGGAACTATGAGGTTGCGGGTTCGATCCCTGGCCTTGCTCAGTGGGTTAAGGCGTGAGCTGTGTTGTAGATCGCAGACGCGGCTCAGATCCCGCATTGCTGTGGCTGTGGCGAAGACCGGCAGCTACAGCTCCTGTTAGATCCCTAGCCTGGGAACCTCCATATACCACGGGTGCGGCTCCAGATAAAGGCAAAAAGACAAAAAAAAAAAAAAAGAAGTTCCATGAAATCAGAGATGAAGCCTGTTTTGTTAGCCACCTCATTCCCACCTGCAACATATTACTCAATGAATGAATGAATGAAGAAATGAATGAATCAGGCTGACAACAAACAAGATGCATTTCTGATTAACTTTTCAACAAATATATTGATATAAGCGATGAATTCAATATCATTTGTATATTACTTACATCAGAAATATTCTTGGTTAAATAGGACTATATGGCCTTACCTAAGAACACAACTAAGTAAAATATTATTTCCATGGAGAATGTGTTCCTCACAATTGGTCTGCAAATGAACTTTTAGGACATAAATTATCTGTCCATTGGAGATGACAGTCTTTAAACGTATTTACTGAGTATTTTTTTTTCTCCAGCTTAAATTTTTGCCTCACAGGATGTGTCTTAACATGTGGCTTTCAGCTTTTTTCTTTCCTTTTGTTCCTTTAAAAATGATTTCTCTAAAGGTCTTGGCCACATGTCAATGCTGTATTCACAAGGATTAAGGATCAGCAGGGCTGCTGTGCAGCAATTCAGAAACTGAGTACATCCTGTGGATTGGCAGCACATAGACTGCTATTGTGCAGGAGGCACCGGTGTTCCAGTAAAGGCATGTTAAATTTAGCAGCTGTCTTGTATTTGTCACTGGGGATGGGGTGGAGGCGGTTGGTTGGCTGTAATCTAGAGCCATTTTGGGAGTTTTACTTGAAAGTTTACTTTAAAGGATTCATCTAAAGGGGAACATGTTTCACATATTCTCAGTTTCTATAAATTGTAACAACCTTGTGACGAAAACACACACACACACATGCATGTACTGCACACCTGTATTCTTTATGGTTAACATCTCTTTTGTTGTAAGGATTCTTTTTAATTCCATAGAAACTCTCAGTCCACTCAAAGAGAATCTATGGAGGTCATCTCTCTGGTTATTTTTATTCTTAATCTAAGTCTGCTATAAAACAGAAATAAATTATTTTCAAGGAAATAGGAGAGGTCAGCAAAGGAATTAGCAGTGAATCATCTGTTTTGATGACATGCAGGGGGTTGTTCTTTTTCTAATAATCAATCATATGGGGTGGGTAACGACAGCCAAACTCGTTTATTTTATATTCTGTCCTTATACCATCTATAGCTTAATTATGCTAACTATGATAGAATCAAGGAAACTTCATGATGGAAGGAGCCTTAGAAATCATCTGTCTAGATCAAGCCCCTATTTTGTCACAAAGAAAAACTGAGGTACAAAGAAAGGAGGGACAAATTAAACAGTGATGGTGTAAATGAGAAGAGGACATTCAACTTCCAGTCTAGTGCTTATTTTACTGCTTTACAATAATTTCTCATCACAGAGGTGTAACATAAAGCCCTTCTCCACACTTAAGTCTGACACTGGTATCTATATTCTTGAAACCTGCAGATGTGCAGGGAGTACTTCTGGATTTGTCCTTATATTCCTTTGCAAAGATTCCCAAAGGAACAGAAAAAATTGTCCACCCATACTGTCATCCTCCTGGTGGTCAACTCTTTGGCATTCCACCCTGTATACAGAGTGAGGTATAGAATGTGGAGAGACAAATGGCAAGGTAAAGAGGGAAATAAAAACCCCTACCCCTAACAAGCAACCTATTTTCTACTCTGTGTACCACATAGCGAAAAGGTTTTTATAAAACACAACAATTTGGAGTTCCCATCATGGTGCATCAGAAATGAATTCGACTAATATCCATGAGGATGTGGGTTCGATGCCTGGCTTTATTCAGTGAGTCGGGGATCCACTGTTGCCGTGAGCTGTGGTGTAGGTCACAGAAACGGCTCCTGTTTCTGTGGCTGTGGCATAGGCCAGCACCTGTAGCTCCAATCCAACCCCTAGCCTGGAACCTCCATATGCCATGGACGTGGCCCTAGAAATAAAAAACAAACAAACAGAAACACAACAATTTCGAAACTTCTGTTTTACTCTAATTTTCCGGTTAAGGAGAGGTGAACAGGCCCCCTACAGGAAGAGATGAGAATGATTCCCATCTTCAGGTGTGCAGAGAACCCAGTCGGCAAAGCTCATGGTTGTGGAAACAGTTGACACCTTCCACACACTTAAACATCGCAAATCTATTTTTTCCTACTAATAAAATTCATTTTCATAAGCTCCTATTTTAACATACATCTATTCCTGAAGAACTCTTTTCATAGATTGAACACTTCACCCTCTGGAGTAAACTTATTGTCACACGATCTATCTTCAATGAAACAAGTATGTAGTAGTCAAATAAATCCAATAAGTACATGCTAATTACCTGGGGATCAAGCCCTGGGGATCAAGGATGGAAAAGGCACATCCCTTGTCTGTATGAGACATGATTTTCCTGTCCCATCTGTAGTGTATTATTATTATTATTTCTATTATTGCTTTTTTAGGACTGCACCCATGGCATACGGAAGTTACCAGGCTAGCGGCCGAATCAGAGCTATAGCTGCCGGCCTACGGCACAGCCACAGCAACGCAGGATCTGAGTCACGTCTGCAGCCTACACCACAGCTCAAGGCAATGCCAGATCTTTAACCCACTGAGGCCAGGGATTGAACCCACATTCTCATAGATCCTATTCGGGTTCGTTAACTGCTGAGCCACAAAGGGAACTCCCTGTAGTATTATTTACTCTGGGTTTTTCTTAGAATCCAATCAATTTTTAACTTAGTTTTATCCTAAGTAGTAATGACTGTAAAGTCATAGGTTTCAAGTGCATCTCATACTGTTCCTATCCTATATTAAAATACACATACAACTATTAACATAAATAGAATGCTTGTTAATGCATCATCTAAAATCACTTATATACTACAGTGTTATACAAATAATGTTTAGGTAAGTGTGTCTTTCCTCTATTCCATAATACCATTGAAAGAAACACCGTTGATACAGTAATCACTTAAGAGAGCAAAGCAAAACATTACTATGTCAACTATACCTGTCAAGTGTGAGATGTAAACTCAGAAACTACTAAATGCAAAAAAAATATGCATTTTAGAATCAATGAGATAGGGTGATAAGACAAATGCATAGACCAGTTATAGTAATATCACTAAAGAGGAAATAAATTATTACAAAACTAGCATTTCAATTGTAAGGAGAAGTGGAAAGAAGAAATATTAATTTTGAAATGGGAAATATGTAGTGCAAAGAAATCCTAGGTGGAGTTCCTGTCGTGGCTCAGCAGAAACAAATCTGACTAGCATCCATTTGGATTCAGGTTTGATCCCTGGCCTTGCTCAGGGGGGTTAAGGATCCAGGATTGCCCTGAGCTGTGGGATAGGTTGCAGATGTGGCTTGGATCTGGTGTTGCTGTATCTGCAGTGCAGGCCAGCAGCTGTAGCTACAATTCTACCCCTAGCCTGGGAACCTCCTTATGCCTCAGGTACAGCCCTAAAAAGACAAAAAGAAAAAAAAAGGAAAAGGAATCCTAGGTGATACTTTACCCTGGAGACTTTGAAAAGGTAAGAGAGCAGAGAGAGTACCAGGTACACTGAAGAGTATTCCAGAACATAGGGAAGGTAAAAAGGAAGGTTTATCCAAGTTGTAGGCCTAAATTAAGAATCCAGTGATAAAAATTATTTACTGTGATCCTACTGACACTGGTCCTGGTAGAATTGCTGGAGTTTATCCTCTTATTTATTAAGCTGGGGATTTTGTGGGCTCTAACTGCATTTTCAGCAAAGGGAGAAGAAACATTTTATTTTTCTTGCTCCTTAGGCTTCTTAGGTTTTCTGCAGATTTCTTTCTTCCCTTTTTTTTTCTCTTCTGTTGTTATAATACTTGTGTCAATAGTATCAAAGTTAGGTTAGGCAATTAGGTGTGAATATGGTCCCAGATTATGAAATATCTAAGGAAAATTAGTCTAGAGATCACCCCCATTCTTCAGATTCTAGACCTGACTCAAACCGTTATCTAAATTACTATCTAATAATGTCTTTTCTGTTGTTCCAAAAAAGACATTGAAATGTTCTTCCATCTTAAGGTTTTCCATTAAAAAAATAATATATACGCTGAAAAACAGAGAAATCCAGTGTGTTTTCCTCAGCTGAAAATGCTAGTATTCTTTAAGCTAGAAGGCATTAGAAAAATCAAGCGCTTTTAAATTTACTTTTGGAGTAAAAATTAAATACATCTAAATAAAACACAAATTCAAAGATCATATCTGAAAGGAAAGATTCTTCTTTTTGTCTTAACCTTGAGCCAAGCCATTATTATAAGTTCCATAGTCCAATAAATTTATTTAAAGGTCTAAATTATTTTATAGAATTTCAATATGGAATCATCTTTACTTCCATTTAGGAAAACACTTAGTAATCATTTTGAAAGGAAAATGGGGTATGCTGAAATTCGATATGAAATTCGATAACCATGTAGGTTATGATGCTGAAGCATATAAATCATTCTGTCTTTCAAAGGCTGAACACCCTACCTATCATTCATTTCACTGTTCAATGTACATATGTGATTCTTGGAGATATTTAAAAACATTTGCTCATTTGATACTTGCCATAGGTGGCAGCAGCAGATTGTTTTTTGTTAACCTGGGCTAACTTTTTGTCACTATAGTACAGATTAAGCCAGCTAGCAGGGGACTTGACTTGGTTGCAAGGAGATAATCAAAGATATACAATATTTAGACTCTCAAAGTATAAGTATAAAATACTAAGTAAAATGTAATCAATTTGAGACCTTGTCATGTAAAAACAATTTAGAGATCTTAAAGTCAATGTAACAAACTATAAAAAGGAAATAAATTAAGAAGTTTATTTAATGAGGCTTTTTAAATGAAAATTTATAAAAGAATTTTTTTCTCTGACTCTTAAGGATAAATCCAAGATTAAACTCCTTGAATTATAAAAGGACTCATTAAAAGATCATTTGGGTTTCAACTACCTAGGTATTAAATATAAAAATCAAGACTAAATAGTTCTTAATTTTTAGTTTGTTTAGTGGCAAAGATTTTTTTTTGTTGCATTTTGTATTTTTGGTTTTTCTTATTTATTTTTTTTGCGTACTCTTTGGTCAACTTGAACTTTATAATACACCAGAATTAAGTCATTTTAACTATTATAGTCCTGGGAAAATGAAATTGATTTGTACATTTCACAGCCATAAGAAGAACCCCATCCCCCATTCCCTGATGTATTCATGTCCACTGATGCATGTTTTTGATTTGTGATCTGCTTTCCTCTTCCTCACTTGTGGCATGGAATAATGGATTATGTCTCTAAAATGTACTTACAATATTGTGGCTGATTTTCACTCACATGCAAAAGGCAATATATAAATGAAGCTAAATAGGGCTGGAAAGCATTATGATGTTGAAAGCAAGTAGTCAAAAGAATTTGTATGCAAGGCTGTTCCATTTATCCCCATCAATTTTCAGTGCAAATAAGAATATGCAATCCAGTTAAGTATACTATGAATATTCATGCTGGATTGTCTGTATTTAGAATCCAAAGAACTAGGAGCATATTTTCACATAATGCTGCATTAACATATGTTTGTTTATATAATTTTGTTTTTCTTTGAATAAAAATAAATAAGTGAATACATTACGAGATTGTCAAGATGGGAAGAGTAACAGAGCCTTAGCTGAGGGTCTATAGTTATCCAACCTAGTTGATGATCAGAATCACCCCCAAAGCCATTAAAAATAAGTCTCACTTATATCCACTGGGGAATAACTACAGGACAGATGTGATTTTTCTTCTCTGTCCCAGCCACCTTTCCCCAACATGTGTAAGATACCTCCCATATCCTGATAATGTACCTAAGGCTCCTTTTTCTGCATTAGTAAAACTGATTCAGATTGTCAGAATCTCACCATCCTCGTTGCATTTATATTGACTGTTAAGTCACAGTGTCAGAGTAGCACTGTTCTGAAAAGTTGTACACAGCAAGTAAAGGGAAAAATAGGTATTAATGAAGAATATTAGTGAATATACATTAGTGAATATTACTGAATATAGATTTACAATATTAATTTATGAGCACTACATATTTTATAGTTGAAGAAAGAGGTACATTTTCACTTTATATAAACTATACACACTTAAATTCCATCTAAGATGTTCTTTGGCTTAGCTTTTTTAAGACGTTCCAAATTGCCAGTTTGAAGTAACTGTCCAGGGGCATTTATCAGAAAATAATGCAGATTAAGTATCAGCACACTTGGAAATCAGGGGAAATATCTGACATAACATGACTCAGCTGAATGGAAGAATGTATTTCTTACCAGTCTTTCCTTTGTCTCTTTTTTTATATTTTTGTTGCATTTTTGTTCTATGTTTTCTCTTTCACCACCTACAATTATTTTGTATGAATTACTAAAAAACAGAACATGAATGGAATCACACTGTCTGATTTTAAGATATGTTATGAAGCTATAATAATCAAGATAGTGTGGTATTACTAGTGAGAGCCTAGACATATCTAGATCAATGGAACTAAAGAGAATATCCAGAAATAAGTGTTCCCCCACACAATTACCAATTGATTTTCAATACAAGTGTCAAGGTAATGGAGAAAGAATAACCTTTTCAAAAACAACACTGTAATAATTGGATATCTATATGCAGAAAAGGTAATTTGAAGTATCATGAACTTGCACTAATACAATAAAATTTCTATGAGAAAACATAAAAGAAATTCCTAGTGACACTCGAGTAAGCAAAGATTGCTTAGATAACAAAAATCATGAACTGCCAAATGTTTTTTGATAAATTTAATATCACGAAATTAAAAAAATCTTCTCTTTGAAAGATGCTGTTAATAAAAAGCTACATCATAAACTGAGATAAAATATTTGTAATGCATATTTGATAAAATACATTCAGTATTCACAAAAACTTTTGAAATTCTAAACTCAGAAAAAATTCAATTAAAGAAGGAATAAAATTTTTGAAAAGTCACTTCACCAAAGATGAGATAGATGCCATATAGGCCCACAAAAATATGGCCAACATCATTAATCATTATGGAAATGTAGATTAAAACCAAAGTTTATGACATATCTATTGGAATGGCTAAAATTACAAAGAGAAAAACAGACAATACAAATGCTAGTGAAAGTAAGGAGTGACTGGAGCTCTTGTACATTACTGGTAAAATGCAAAGTGATACAAATACTTTGGAAAACAATTTGGCAGTCTTTTATAAAGTTATACATACACTTATTGGATAATCCTGAAATACCACCCACAGCTTCTTTTGAAAGAGAAAGAAACATATGACTACACAAACACCTATGCATGAACGTTTATGGAATTTTTATTCATAATATCTATAATTGGAAATAACCCAAGTGTCCATTACCTGAGGAACAGTTGTTACATATATGTGTGTAATGGAATATTACTGAGAAAATAAAAAGAACTACCACTATACACAATAATACAAATAAAATCACCAAACCATTATGCTACTATTATGCTAAGTGAAAGAAATTAGACTCAAAAAGCTTCATGTTTTATTTATGTAACGTCTGATTTAAAAAAATATATATAGTGGCCAAAATCAGATCATCAGAGGAGGTGGTGGGTGTAGAAGCAAGGATTGACGACAAAGGGTCATGAGAGGATTTTTGGGGTGTGATGGAAATAGTCTACATTTGATTGCTGTGGTGATTAGATTATTGCACACATTTGTCAAAACTAATTGGAGGCCACACCAATAAAGGTGAATTTTAGTAAATTTTAATGTATGTAAATTCTGTCTTGGTAAACCTTACTGAAAAACAAAAAAACAGAAACAGTGACTAAGAGAAGGAAAAAAGTGTTAATCATTGTGGAACTAAGTTCATCGTAGACACAATTTTAAATTTCTGTTACCCAATTCATTCAAAGAGACCACCAGCAAGAATATAAAGTTGCAGCCTGGTTGGGAATTGGAGGTGATGTTAGGGAAGTATTAAGGCACCAGATATACCCTAATCTTGAATAAAATTTCCTCTGGAGGACTGTAATGAGTATAAAATTGTTGGCTTTCATTCTAAAATAGTTCATGAAAAGGTATAAAACTTAACTCCTGATCCTGATGCTTACCCAGTCAGATTCTGCCATTTCACTCATCTCCTGGTTATTCCACATTAGAATGAAACACAGAGGAGCAGTAATGAGTGTAGGGAATTTGAGTAAATATCTTGGATGTCACCTATTAGTTGTATAAATTGGAACTGAGTTTCTTATGATTTCTAAGACTAGATATTTCTCATCTATAAAATTAAGGTACTAAAATAACCTCACAGAGTTGTCTAATAGGTAGAGTAATGCACATGGAAGCATTTTGTAAACCACACAGCCCTATTTAAATACCATGAGTAGCAGTAGCCTGAAAGTTTTCCTTACTGAGTCTTGGAATCATCACACTATATTTCACA
The DNA here is from genome assembly GCA_004024745.2 of Catagonus wagneri. Lineage (NCBI taxonomy): Eukaryota > Metazoa > Chordata > Mammalia > Artiodactyla > Tayassuidae > Catagonus > Catagonus wagneri. The sequence goes on along the minus strand of PVHT021183619.1, from coordinate 2,934,558 downwards.
TTAGTAACAATCAGATTATTGTGTCAGTTTTTAATAGTTTTAAGATGATGAAAAGAATCTAGTGAATAATAAAAATGAGTCAAGGGATGGAGAAGAAGAACCACAAAGAAAGGTGTGGTGGGAGAGAGTTAATCTGAAAGAAGAAAATGACTGGAATTGTTGCCATCATTTTTTTCATGTGGAGAATGGAGGTCAGTAGTTAGTCATCACCAGAGTAATAAACAGAATAGAACAGGCACACATAGACAAATTATAAAATACACAATAGAGTTAAGGTAAGCATTGTTAGTTCTTGAATATAATGGCAATTACATACTGGAACAGCCTTTAAAAGGAAGCTTTATTTCCTGGAAACCATCGGTAAAATAATCTAGAATTCATATACACAGTGAGTGGGTAGGGCAAGTCAGGGGTGAGGTGGCATCTACTTGTCTGCTTTGACAGTAAGCATAAATACGTTTATTTACAAAGGGTAATTATGCAGGGCTGTCTGAAAGCTCAAACTTGGCTTCACTGTCAAGGTTATTTCTCTTGGTCTGATCTCTGAACTACTCAAATCAGAAATATTACTTTCTTGTTAACAATAGATTTCTGGAAGCCACCCACCAGCACTACTTAGATTCTCTGAGAGCTGGACACAAAGTCTAAATTTAATAAGCAACTAGAGTGATTTTGATGCATAATAAAGATTGATAACTGTTCTTTTAAGTACCTAACAATCTGAATCATTGCACTATTCCTATAAAATTATGTTAAACCTGCAAAAATACTCAAAAAAAACTGTCTTAAGCAGAGTGAGAATCTGTTGGCTTTCTTGGTTGAGAACCCCCAAAATCTGAGTTGTCTTCTGATGCTGCAAGAGCACCAGGGCCTGATTTCTCTCCCTCTCCTATCGGCTCTGCTCTGTTTGCTGTGTTAGTTCCATTCTTAGGATCTGTGTAGTGAAATGACACTGGGTGTAGGTCTGGTATATGTACTTCTGCATTCAAAACTAGACAAAACATTTCAGATAGAGACAGAGAGGGAGAGGGAAAAGGAGAGGGAGAGGGAAAGAGAGATTGAGATAGAGGGAAGAAATCAGTTCTCCCCTTCATCAATTAAAAACATCTTGGACATATTTCCTCTTGGCCCAAAATGGTCCAACTAATCACTATAGCCAAGGAGAAGGGATATGGTAATTGACTAATTGGTGTAATCAGGGCCCATTTCTAGAGCTGACCGCTCAAGAAAATTCAATTCATATTTTATGATAAGAAAGAGCAGATCCAGAGTAGTGAAATAACAGATGTTCACTTGAAATATTTTGTATTATTTTAAATCTAGCTTGAGCACTATAGATCTCAATTTTATCTCCTGTGCAAACCCAGATACTGTGAAATTACACAGGATGTGCTGGCCTTCCAAATTAATTCTAACATGAAATCTGTTCATATACCAGCATGTTCCAGTGGTTAACAGGAAGTGCTTATTATCATTGATGACATAATGGTATGGATAAAGATGAAGGTTTAAAATAGTACATAAAATCCTTTTACCTAGTGTCAGAAACAAGTACAAAAATTCTAATGGTTAATTAAAACCTTAAATTTATTAATAAGATCTTGTGAGGGTAGAATATGCCCTGTGTATTGGTTTTTCATTCTTGCATAAAAAACTACCCTGAAACTTAGTGGCTTAAATAGCAAACATTTATTATTTACCTCACAGTAGCTAAATATCTGAACTTGCCTTTTCTCGGTGCCCCAGCCTCAGCTCAGGTTTTCTCATTGCTCAGAGTCTCTCATGAGGCTACAGTTCCTAAACAATCAGCTGGGACTGCAGACTTGGTCATATCAAGCCTCAACTGTGGGAAGATTTGCATCCAAACTTATCCCTAGAGCTGTTTCTATACTTCATGGCATCACTGATTGATCACACACATCAGTTTCTTGCCAAGGGGGCCATAGGGCAATTCACAACATGGAAGCTGGCTTCCCCAGAGTAAGGGCTCTGAGAGAAAGTGAGCAAGAGATGATACCAAAGATGGAAACCCTGTAATTTCATCTTGGAGGTGACATCCCATTGTAACTTCACTATTATATGTGTGAGAAGAAAGTCACTAGATCCAACCTATACTCAAGAGAGAGATTACACTGGATGTGGACATGAGGAGGCAGGAGTCATTGGGGGTCAACTTATGGCTGCCTACCACAATCTGGACATATCTATCTACATAGTAATGAACAGAAAGAGGTCCTCAATAAATACTTGTAAATTACCATGCTCTTCTTAAAAATTATATCTCCATAGACAAATGAAATATTTTTTCAGAGTTTAACCTAACAATCTAATTTTACAAAAAGTCACATTTATCTTCAGAAGGTTCTTGTATCATTCACTACATTAGTGGTCTTAACATATTTTGACAGGTCTTCAGGGAGTTAAATATAATTTGAATGTCTGATAAGCAAAATTAGGTGATACTTCACTTTAACAAGATTATGCTAATAGGTTTGTATTCTTCCTAACTGAATACTCTGACTTGAAATGCTTTAGTATATTTGTTATTCTCTTAGGTTTACTTTATCCTTAAATTTTCTAACATTTGTAAAGCTTATACAAATATCATTGGCATTTACTTTGAGATTCTCTAGAATTCCTATAAAATAGACTCAGTTTGTATTTCATATTAGAATTATAATCTGTAGAGGAAAATGGCCCAGTATTTACAAAATATGAACTCACCTATGGGTATATTTTCAAACCATAAATTTCTCAATTTATTAGCAATTTGAAAGACAATGAAAAAGGTCACAGGATAGAAATATTTATCTTTTTCTGATTTGTTTTCCTACCATAGTACTCACTTTCTAAGCAGAACAGTTGAGAAGACAGAACACAGCTATGGTGTAAGAAGTTGATAAATACTGATTTTAATATCTACTAAATGTGATTTTGGGCAATAACTCTATGTCCATATATGTAAATCAGAAATACACACATCTCACATGGTTGTAAACTTGGATAAGCTGAGGCATATGAAGTGCTTTGTAAATTGCCAGGTGATCTAGAAATAAAGTTTATGACAATTAGGTAACTGAAAAGATACAAAAACATAGATGGAGGAGGCTCTCTAAGCCTTGACACTTGCTTTAACAAATTAGGATTTCTGGATTGTAATAATAGCTTTTTTTTTTTACCATTTATTAAATTATTTCTGTGGATTAGCTTCTGTGACAAAAAGGGAATATGAAGATAACAAATATACAAAACTTTCCTTCATGTCACTGAAGGTTTATGGGTGAAAACTGTAGTAGAACCAGACATTATAAAATAGAGGAAATTTTAAAGGTCTAATATCATATTGCCTCATTGTCTTTAGTTAATAATTATAACTAAATCTTTTTATAAGAAAATATAAACTCTTCCCAAATCAATTCTGATGGTAATGACTAGAGAAAGAATATCTTTAAATTGCATCATTCTGCAGGTTTCATTTCAGGTTATAATAATGTTTTTCAGATGCAGCACTAATTTTCTTAAAATTCTTTAACAATTTCTTGTAAATATGTTATTTATTGTAATAAACAAAGATACTTAGGATGTTGACATTTTAAGACTCAGTAATGAAATAAGAAAATTATTTCTTCGCAACTCTGATTACAAATGAGAGTGTTTTGTCATTCACTAAACACCAAATTTTTCTATTGGCGGATGCTTCCTCAAGGAGAAAATAACTTAACCATCTATTAAAATAATAATAATGTATTCATTGTAAGAGTTGATCTTTTTTAAAAATTTTTTATTATTTATTTATTTATTTTCCAGGGCCACAGGTGAAGCATATGGAAGTTCCTAGGCTAGGGGTTGAATCAGAGCTGCAGCTCCAGGCTACACCAGAGCCAAAGCCACGCTGTATCTGAGCTGTGTCTGTGACCTACACTGCGGCTCACAGCAAAACCAGATCCTTGACCCACCAAGTGTGGCCAGGGATCCAACTTGCACCTCATGGATACTGCTGAGCCACAGTGGGTACTCCCAAGAGTTGATCTTTAATCAACCTACATTAGTCAGCTTTGGCTGGGTGACAAATAACCCATTAAATCAACCTGCTTTACATAAACAAGTATATATTCTTTTCTCATGTTGCATGAAGCTTGCCATTTATCTATTGTCTCTGCTATACGTCTATGGATTTAACTGAAGGTCAGCTCCACTTGACATTTCATTTTGTGATTCAGACTGAAGGAAAAGCTCCTATCTGGGGTATTCTATTCTTGTGGCAGAGGGAAAAAGCATGACAGACCAAGCTGAACTAGTCCACTTGCATTAAAGCTTTTATTCATTTGTGGTATGCTGTCATAACCACTCAAAAGCCATTAATCAAATTCACAGGACAAGCCTGATACAATTGGGATGGGAAAGGAAGGATACGTTTCTACAAAACTAAAATCTACAACAAAATCCTATGTGTAGGTACAGTAAAAATTAAGTCCTCATTTTAAAGATGTACAAATGGAAATATACTACAAATTAAAAGTCAGTAGATAAAACATAGGAGGAAACCAGCAGTGTCTAAAATACGGCAATCACCTCCCAAATGTCACTTTTATTTTCATTAAAATAAACTTCCTAATTTACTCGGTGAGTGAATGGGAGATCTTTAATGAAACTCAGAACTGGTACTTCAGGCTTCTGTTCTTTAAGAATGCTTACTTGTCTCCATGTTAAAAGGTCCTTCTCAGATAATACTTAACTAATAAGTCAATTTGACTGCTGCAACCTAGAGTTTCAGAATCATTATACAGAATGGTTCCAAGGAAGTATGAAAAATTTGAACTAGGATATATCTGCAGCCCTATTTCATAAAATATAGATAAACAAGAATGTTATGTTATAGATTTTTTTAAAGAAAGCAATCATATATCCCTTGACATTGTAAAGCACTTTGTAAACTGCCATATTCTTTTTTTTTAAACTAAACTATTTTCAGGACATACAGATGGCCAAAAAACACATGAAAAGATGTTCAACATCACATTATTAGAGAAATGTAAATCAAAACCACTATGAGGTACCACCTTACACCGGCCAGAATGGCCATAATCAAAAAGTCTACAAACATTAAGTGCGGGAGAAGGTGTGGAGAAAAGGGAACTCTATTACACTGTTGGTGGGAATGTAAATTGGTGCAACCACTGTGGAAAATAGCATGGAGATGCCTCAGAAAACTAAAAATAGAATTACCATTTAAGCCAGCAATCCCACTCCTGGGCATCTATCCAGAGGGAAACCATGACTTGAAAAGACACATGTACTCCACTGTTCATTGCAGCACTCTATGCAATAGCCAGGTCATGGAAACAACTTAAATGCCCATCGACAGAGTGGATAAAGAAGATGTGGTACATATATACAATGGAATATTACTCAGCCATTAATACAAAAGAAATAATGACATTTGCAGCAACATGGATGAACCCAGAAATTATCATGTTAAGTGAACTCCGTCAGACAATGATACGCCAACATCAAATGCTATCACTTACAGGTGGAATCTAGAAAAAGGACACAATGAACTTCTTTGCAGAACAGATATTGACTTACAGACTTTGAAAAACATATGGTTTCCAAATGAGACAGGTTGGGGGGTAGGGGATTGGCTGGGGGTTTGGGATGGAAATGCCATAAAATCAGATTGTGATGATCACTGTAAACTATAAATGTAATAAAATTCATTGAGTAATTAAAATAAATTTAAAAAAGAGAAAAAATAAAACAACTTTTTTCAAGTACATTATTTTAAAATAATCACTTGATAGCTTTTATCTTTCAATAATTAGGTTTTTAATTAACATTTTATTTTATTTCATTTTCTGTCTTTTTGCCTTATCTAGGGCCGCACCCGTGGCATATGGAGGTTTCCAGGCTAGGGGTCTAACAGGAGCTGTAGCTGCCAGCCTTCGCCACAGCCACAGCAATGTGGGATCAAAGCCACGTCTGCAAACTACACCACAGCTCATGGCAACGCTGGATCCTTAACCCACTAAGCAAGGCCAGGGATTGAATCAGCAACCTCATGGTTCTTAGATTCCTTAACCAGTGAGCCAGGACAGGAACTCCTTAATTAACATTTTAATCAACTCTCTTGAGACTTGCATTCAGCACTGAGATAGTTTCCCTTTTTAATTTAAACATGGAATACATTTGTTCTTTCCCATGACTTTCATAAAATAAATATGACTTTTTTGGGGAAAAAAAGTCACTTTAAGAAGTCTAGTTATGTTTCTCTGAACAATAATTTTACAATATAAAGTATACAAATAAATTATCTGGTGTCAAATTATTCTTTTTATATGTAACAGTGTATAAAAATACTGTTCCAGGCAAAAGGCCTAAAAAAAATCTATAACTAATTCAAAACCCAACCTGTTGTTAGAAAACTTAGTACAGATAATGTTTACTAAGATTAAAGAGCTCTATCATATTATAAAATTATTTTGGAAAGAGATTTTCTTTCCAATTTATGTTGAGTATCTGAAAGCCTAAAGGAATAAAGCAAAGAATAGTGTAACACAGAAACTTTTATTTTTCAGTTATATGTAACTAATTCACTAATAACTCATCATTTTCTTACTCTGCATTCTCAACATCAAAATGTCAATATTTGGATGAGCAATTAAAGCTGACATAGACTGGACAAGTTGCTGTAGAGAACTAAAAGAAAATGGAAAGCATCACTTGGCTTCATGTGGGACAACTGATGACAGACAAGATATTTAAAAACCGAAAATTGGGAGTTCCCATTGTGACTCAATGGGTTAAGAATTTGATTAGTATCCATGAGGATGTAGGTTTGATATCTGGCTTCGCTCAGTGGGCAGGATTCAGTATTGTCACCAACTGCAGGATAGGTCTCAGAGGTGGCTCAGATTTGGTGTTGCTGTGGTTGTGACATAGGCCTGCAGCTACAGCTCTGATTCAACCCCTAGCTGAGAACTTCCATATACTGCAGGTATGGCCATAAAAATCAAATAAATAAATAAATAAATAAATTTTAAAAATATCAATGGAGAACCAATCAAACAACAGCAAAAAAGATGATATATAATAATGGCTAAATCTGTTGCTTCTGATCAAAAAAATTGCTACTCTAGTCAAGATGATCAAAAATGTTTCTCCAGTCTGCTTGCTTAGATCACTGGCTTTTTATATCTGTGTAACACAAATTAAAAAAAATTCCTAATAACACTATAGAATTCAACCACTGTCGGAAAAAAACAGCTGCTGAAAAGTAATGTTTATCCGAAAAGCTGAGAACAGAAGTACCCGTGCTGCTAGAATCATGGAGATTCATAAACTGGTTACTCTTGCATAATGTAATTAAATTTGGTGGAAGCAGTTGTTCTAGAAAATGTGTAATAAGAGAAATGAGGACTCAAGGTCTTAAACTATATTTTGATTGAAGTCTGAGAACTAGGTCTATGCAATTCCTTAAACCTAATACATTTTATTTAATAAAACTATGAAATAAAACATCAAAGTAAGCTAGTATTCAGGTGTAAAACCATGCAACTCAATTAACGTATCCAATAATTTATGCAAAATCTGTGTCAATTTCAGGCAAAATTGAGCATAAGGACCATGATCCTCTTTTTCAGGAACTTAGAGGAGCAAGCAGGAATATGGTCCATGAAGATAAAATTTAGTTTTGTGAGGCTGTCTTTTTCAACTGCTCTTCCATGACACCCTTCTTTGTATTTGATTCTACAAGTTTGGTAAGATTAGGATTAAATAATGTTTCTTTACTATTTTTGTAATGTTGCATATTGGTTTCCAGATGGACAATCTTCTTTAGTAAGACCTGGAGCCTGTATCTTGTGTCACACTTTTCCAAAGCCAACCCATGGTTTGTGTTTTGAACCAATTTCTTCTCCCATCTTTGCAAATTTTCATCCTGTCTTCTACTGCGTTATCAATTATTCCAAACCATGGTTTGTGTTTTGAACCAATTTCTTCTCTCAAAGTCAACCCATGGTTTGTGGTTTTTTTTTTTTTGTCTTTTTGCCTTATCTAGGGCTGCACCTGTGGCATATGGAGGTTTCCAGGCTAGGGGTCTAATAGGAGCTGTAGCTGCTGGCCTTCGCCACAGCCATGGCAATGCAGGATCCGAGCCGCATCTGCAACCCACACCACAGCTCACAGCAACACCAGATCCTTAACCCACTGAGCAAGGCCAGGGATCGAACCCGCAACCTCATGGTTCCTAGTCAGATTCGTTAACCACTGAGCCACGACAGGAACTCCATGTTTTGTGTTTTGAACCAACCAAATGGAACCCTTTCTAAGGACCTCCCAACTGCCAAACCCAATAGAATTTTTTTTTTTTTTTGCTTTTAACGTACTAGTCTTGACATTAGTCTCTTTTGACATTTTCTACTCATTTGTTTTCTTTTACCTTTTATCCAATGGTCCTCTGGTTTTCTTCACAACTTATGGCTACTCCTATTTATTTTCTATAAGATTTTTCTTTCTCTGTCTATTATAAAAATTAGAATTTACTTGGGTTCTGTCCTTAGTTTACTATAATTCTCAACTACACATTCACTGTGAGTGAACATATAATTGCATATTGTTTTTTCAGTGCATCTATATTTTGTCACGGGTGCTTAAAACACAGAGGGAATCAGACAGATTATGAATTAAGTTCTACCTCTTCTACATATACAGGCTTCTGAACTCCACTTCTATCCCAGGCTCAGGTGGATGTTCCCATTCAGGATCTGCCTCTATCCTTTCATCTTGTAATTAGTATTTCAAGTATGCTTGTGTCTTTGCTCAACTCTATTAGACTGTGAGAATGTGTAATGTGGAGACAACTTCATCAGTGTATCTCCTATAAATGGCACAATAACTGGAATGTATGTAGAGCTGACAGGTGTGGCAATCTACACTGAATTTAATCTCCCTGTTTGAGTGAGCCCTTTTCTCTGATTCTACTCCACTACAGTGATTACTAAAAGCTTTTACAAGATTGTTTCAGTGCTTATTCTAGCATCATGCTAGAATTCTATTAAACCAGAGCTGGATTCTACTTTCCTTTCATCAGCAACACCACCATTAATAAATGGCTTTTTGATTAAGTAAGTTTATTAAATTAGAGTCCAAAATGATGTGCTCAAGGAAAAGCATGAAAACACTAGAGGAAAAAAAAATTCTATTTATATTCAGATATATTATTTAAGATAAAAACAGAAGAAATGAACATTCCTAATGTTTCATATTTATATTACTAGCAGTATAATTTGTAGCTGTATATATATATATATATATATATATATATATACACACTATGCTGTGGGTTCAAAAGCTTTCTGCTAGTCAACAAGGCACCTTTGTATGAATTAGAAATAAACTGCTCTTCCTGAAGGCCGTTAAAATCCCACAGCAAGGCATATAACTCAGTGAGCAGAGCACTCAGTGTATTTCTACATTTTTCTCCCCATTGCAATGTGGATAAGACCTACACACACTTAATGGGTATCCCTGAATGTTCAAAAGCATTTTATTGATGGGGTGATCAACCATTTTCTAGCTTTGAGCAATTCTTGACTATTTTCAAGGTCATTCTAAATTATAATCATACAGTTCAAACTTAAAGATATCAGAGAGGATCATTATCTCTAGATAGGTATAATATTACTTAACCAGTAAATAAACAAAATAGTGGAAATGGTGCTCATGTCCAGAACTCTATTTAGAACTCACTTTTAAATTACTTAAGTTCAAAGAACTTAACTAACGTGTACAGTGATGTAATACACAATAATTTATATTTATTAAGCACTTATTTTTACCAACCACTGTCGAAAGGGTTTTATATGAATTAAAATTTTCCCTCAGAATAATGTAGATATTCCTGTTGATGTACAGTTTTCCAGAGTACACATTAGGGAAATGAGGCACCCAACTTGCCCAGAGAAAAATGCCTAATAAAAGATAAAAGGATTCTACAGATATTTAAAGAGCAATTTGAGAAGTTGACTTTGATTCATTTTTATATGACTAGAAAGCTGATTTAAGGGATGAAGCCCATTAGAGCTGCTAGGGCTATCACAAATACAACTGCTTATCATTAGTTCATCGTTCATCCATTCATTTAAAACATACTTACCGAGCACCTACTATATGCTAGTAATTGCTCTAGGCACTGAGGACAGAATTTTGAAGATACTCTGAATCCCATTTGGGTGGGGTGTCTAAAGAAAAATACACTTTCCAAAAATAATAAAATAGAATAAAAAGTCGTTTCTCCTCTCTCTAGTCCTACAATACTGTTTTGCCTTTTTTCATATTTGATATTCCCTGTGTTGTTATGCATATGCCTGGAAGGGTTTTCATATTTTTTAGATCATTTAACTTCCTATAAAAGGCTGCATGGTTAGAAAATGTGAAACTAATGTTATTTTCACACTGATGCACTTGGCTTTTACCAATTTATCCATTCACCTTATATTATGTCTGATCCTGTGGCGTCTTTCAAATCTTGACTTAGAAGTTCACTTTGTATGCTACTGCGCTTGGTTAAGTCAACATACTGTAACACTAAGCAAAGTGAATATTGAACACAAAAGAGAAATGTTTTGAAATAAGAATTTAAATTCCTGTGACGCTGTTCAGTTTCCCAGAGTTTGACCTTATGAATGAATGCATACACTGATGAGACAAAATAGCAAGTGTTTTTTTTGGTGGACAGAATCCTGCCAGCTTCAAACCTCTAGGACATGGATACAAAATGGGAAGTGAACAATAGTAAAAGATATTTAATCAGCATTTAAAACAGCACTCTTGTTACAAAAAGCCACGCATTTTATTTCATAAGTGATGAATGGCATAACAACCTGACAAGTATTTAAGCTTCATTAAAAGTTATGATCTCCTGTCAACTTAAGCCCTGAGTAGAACTACAAAAGATAGAATATTAGAAGCAACGAGAAAAAGGGTTAAGATTCAATATAGTTGTACTGAGAAGTAAAAGAAGAAAAGAGAATAACACCAAAATCATGATTACCTGGAAGGCAGCCTAGAACCACTAGGCAGAGGAGAAAATAACCTTTCACAGTTCAGTAACTTTGGAGGGCTTTATTGTTGTTATATTGTTGTAAGTTCAAACAACCCAGCATTTTGTACTCTGTTGAAATATTCAAGAAAGTGAATAATGTAGACTTCTAATATTAGCACAGATCTAATCAATGCTCCATGACATTAATTTAACATTATATAATATAAATCATTAAATGAAAGTTAGGCTTTTTAAATCAAGTACAGGTCTACAAGTTTTATATGACTATCTCATGCCCTAATAGTAATTTAACACATATTTCTAAATGTATGACTCTGTCAAGATTTACAATGCCCTCAGACAAGAGCCATCCTTGCATATAAGTTCATTATACTTTATCAGTAATGTAATTCCTGATAAGAAAAGGGGAAACAGTATCATTTAGATAACAGAGTATTATATGGTCTTTCAAACAATGAGGTAGTGGTGGTATCTTATAGATCTTTTTGATTTGCATAAATGGATAACCAAAATTTAAAGATGAGGCCACTGCATGTTATTAAACCAATCAAAATCCAGAATAAGATACTAACTTCCAGAAAGAGAACTATCTCATGAGATGATTAGATAGAATTCTTGTCAGGAAGAATACTGATTTACCTGAGTCCAGTTAACATCTACTAAGTGTAAATGCAAATTATAGCTGTCTGGAATACAGGTTCACCCTACTATCTTAAAGCAGAGCATTTCTATGAAAACTTCTAAAATGGCTCTAAAGTGAAGAAGTGATTACCTTAAAACACATCTAGCTAACGGATGCACAAAACAAATTGAGATAAAGCGCAGGTATTCACAGACACATTTCAAAGCTATGGAAGCTTGATACCGAGCTCCTGAATGTAGTTCCCAGGGAGGAAGCTTGGTGCTACCTCTATAAAGGCTTGCTGCAAAACAAACGTTGGATGCTATTTTTGGTTTTTGCCGTGTGTGTGTGTGTGTGTGTGTGTGTGTGTGTGTGTGTGTGTGTATAAAAACACTAAAACCCTCCTTGGATTTCTTTCAGTTACCAAAAACAAGTACTAATGTAGGTCTTTTATAACAGTCAAGCGGTGTAAAGTGAAATTTCCCAAAGCAGGGATATCTATGTAGGCAAATGTCAAACCATTCTATATTTTATCCCACAATGTATTTTCTTAGGAGAAAGAGCTTATAATACTAAAATATGAATTTAAAACTTTTCAGTCTCTTTATCCAACAATAAGCAAACTGATGAAAACTCTGAACACTAAAATTATTAGTATATAACTTCTAACCATTTAATTTACAATGAATTATTACTCCAATAATAATTGGTTTGCAATTTTAATACTTGATATGGCTAATTAAAATCACCACCACCACCATTCCCCTTCCACTAGCATAATATACTTCTGACCATGCCATCTTATTCTAGTATTAAAATTTGTTATTTTGGCACAATTACTTGGATATTTGATAAAGGCAGAAAATGAGTATTTGATCCCACTAGAGACATCAGCACTATGCATTGCTAAGAAACAATGTAATTATAATTACTCTAAAGTTTCTCAAGAATGTGAAAATAAAATTTTTATAATTCTCCTATTATTAAAAAAAATGACCATTTTTGTAAAAAGTAGCTCTTTGGGTACTATGTCTTTGTTTCATGAATGGTCACCACTAGAAAAAGAGGATAAAAATTCAAGAATGTTTCAATCCATAGTTATGCTAATGAAAATGTTAAAGTTATTTCTATTTAGTGATAAATTTTGCTTGTAGAATTAACAAAAATTCCATTTTCTAAAAACATTTTAGAGATTTGCCAATATTTGTAATGGTATCTGGAGGATACATAAACACAGTAGGGAGGCACTCCATAATGGAATAGGTGGTCTTTTTTAACAATTATGCTTGAATAAATCTACAAACCATGCTACCTTGTTGAACATAGCTTCTTTAATTGATTATACATAAGCCAGGTTTGTACTCTATGTTAACCTTTACAAAAACTGGCTTTATTACTAGTTATAGTTAATGAAATGCCCACGTAATTCCCATGTTTCTCATACTTCTCTCACTGGATAGTCCCTTATGCTCTCTAATTAGGTAGTTCCTTGAATTTTTATCACTATAAGCATTTCTTTGGGTTGAGGAAGTATCATTTGAATTCTTCTGTAAACCAACAAAAATTCAATCAAATTCTAGGCAGATTTTAGAAACCCGCAAGCTAATTCAAAAACATACATGGAAAGCAAAGAAGTTGAAACAGATAATACCATTTCTAAATAATAAATGGAGCTGGGGAATTCATCTGATTTTAAGACTTAATCTGAGGCTACAGAAATCAAGACAGTTGGAAGTTCCATGTGGCACAGCAGGTTAAGGATTTGGCATTGCTGCATGTTGCAGCTGCAGCAAGGGTTCAATCCCTGGCCCAGGAACTTCCACATGCTTTGGGTGTGGCCAAAAAAAAAAAAAGAAGAAAGAAATCAAGACAGTGTGGCTGGTATTGGCATCACAATAGTTAAACAGATCAATGTAGCAGAAGATAGAGTACAGAATTTATATGATCATAGTAGAAAGTTACCTTTTAATAGTCAATTTATCCTCTTAGAAATCCAAAAAAGTAAACCTTAACCTTTACCTTAAATCACATAAAATGAAACAAACTAAATCAGAGACTTAAATCTAGGAGATAAAACTTTTCTAAAACTTTGAGAAGGGAACAGACTAAAAACTATTTGTGACCTCAAGTAGGTAAAAAGTTCTTAAAAAAGACACAAATAGCACAAACTATAAAAGAAAGAAATGTGATTTCATTAAAATTAAATCTTCTGGGGAGGGAGTGGGATAGATTAGGAGTTTGGGGATAGTTGATGGAAACTATTGCATTTGGAGTGTATAAGCAATGAAATCCTGCTGTATAGCACAGGGAACGATATTTAGTCACTTGTGATAGAACATGATGGAGGATAATGTGAAAAAAAAGAATGTATATATATATATATGTATGACTGGGTTACTTTTCTGTACAGCAGAAATTGACAGAACAATGTAAATCAACTATAATAGAAAAATAAAAAACTGTAAAAAAAATAAATATATATTCTGCCCTTGGAACACACTGCTAAGGAAATGAAAAAGCAAGCCACAAACTAGGAGAAAATATTGGAAAAAGGTCTCTCTATATGACCAAAAAAAAAAAGAAAAAACCGACTTGAATCTAGAATATGTAAGGAATTTTTAATAAGACAAAAAATACAACTTTAAAATGGGCAGAAATATCTCAACAGGAAATTCCCCAGAAAATATATGTGGATAGTAAATAAGAAAAGATGTTCAACATCACTAGTCATTAGTACAGTAAATATTAAAACCACACATAGGAACTCCTCCAATACAAGAGTCCTGCAATACAATAGAAAAGCTGAAAAGAAACAAATGTGCTAACAATCTGATAATATCAAGTGCTGGCAAAGATGTGAAGCATTTAAAACACTTAAACATTGTTGGAGGAAATGTAAAATTATAAAGCCACTTTGAAGAGCAATATGACAGTTTCTTAAAGGTTATAAATCACTTAAAATATAATCTATCTCAGGTATTTATACAAGAAAAATAAAGCTAGGGTACTGGGCTGTCATTGAGTACTGATTGCATGATAAAATTGCAGATGATAAAACTGCAGGTGTGCTGGCAAAGATTAAACCGGTAGTTTAAGTAAAAAATAGTATAACAGTATAAGCAGTAGACACAAACATGTAGTCGTTGTTGTTGCTTGCTTTTGCTTTTTTTGTTTGTTTGTTTTTTGTTTTTTTTTTTTACTTGCTAGCTATCATCTGCTGGGATCAAGGGCTGGTACAGAGTAAACCATACAACAAATATGATTTGATGTAAAGAGTGAGTCAAGAAATGCCTAGAGCAGGTGACTCAGCCATGGAAGCTATAATGGCTTAAAGGAGATCCATGTTTCCCCTGGGAAGTAGCACAAATATATGAAGACACGTGGGAAAAGGGACTCATTAACTTCACTTTATGGTTTCATGCCTTACATGTTCATTATTATAGACGTTAAAATTCTCAAATAGTAATTGTAGAACACATTAACTCAGATGCACGGCTTATCTCTACAGCTATACTTCTAACTGGATATATAACATAGTTTTAATATAAAACCTTACATTTTTCGAGTTATTTTTATTCTGTAATGTAAACGTTTGACTCATTAAAAATAAAACAACAGCAAAGAAAAACCTAGAATAACTATTGCCAATTTGTAAAAGATTATCTCATGTTCATGATATACTATTATCTGCTTTTGCATTTTCTGAAGTATTATGTCAAAAATAAGTAAAGTGAATATTCACATATTCTATTCTAATAGTAAATATCTTGTATAAGATTGAACCTCCCCAAATTTTAAAATTGGATTATAAGGTAGTAAAATTTCACAATTAATATTAAATTTTTAATGGATTTTATTTCAATTATAGATGTACATAAATCATCACAAGTCAATTTTACAGATTTTGTATCCCAAACCCACAGTACTTCCCGCCACCCCCCAGATTGTCCTATTTGAAAAACCAAGGTTTTCCAAAGTCTGTGAGTCATTGTCTGTTCTGCAAAGAGGTTCATTGTGTCCTTTTAGTTTCCACATGTAAGCAGCAGCATTGGGTGTTGCTGTCTAACTGTCTGACTGGTTTCACTTCGCATGATAATTTCTAAGTCCATTCATGTTGCTATAAATGTTGGTAATTCGTTCCTTTTAATGGCTGAGTAATATTCCATTGTGTGTATGTACCATATCTTCCCTATCCACTCCTCTGTCGATGGGCATTTAGGTTGTTTCCATGACCTGGCTATTGCCTAGAGTGCTGCAATGAACACTGGAGTACATGTGTCTTTTCGAGTCATGGTTTCCTCTGGATAGATGCCCAGGAGTGGGATTGCTGGATCAAATGGTAATTCTATTTTGAGTTTTCTGAGGAATATCCATACTATTTTCCACAAGGCTGCACCAATTTTGCATTCCCACCAACAGTGTAATAGGGATCCTTTTTCTCCACACCCTCTCCAGCACTTATTGATTGTAGACTTTTTGAAGATGGCCATTTGGGCTGGTGTAAGGTGGTACCTCATAGTGGTTTTGATTTGCATTTCTCTAATGAGGAGCGATGTTGAACATCTTTTCATGTGTTTATTTGCCATCTGCATGTCTTCTTTAGAGAACTGTCTGCCTAGATCCTCTGCCCATTTTTTGATCGGGGTGTTTGTTTCTTTGGTATTGAGCTGTAGGAGCTGTTTATAAATTTTGGCGATTAATCCCTTGTCAGTTGAATCATTTGCAAATATTTTATCCCAACTGTGGGGTGTCATTTCATTTTGTTTAGGGTTTCCTTTGTTGTGCAGAAACTTTGAAGGTTAATTAAGTCTCATTTGTTTATTTTTCTTTTTATTGTCCTTACTCTGACACATGGATCTGAGAAGATGTTGCTATCATTTATGTCAGAGAGTGTTTGGCCTATGTTTTCCTCTAAGAGTTTTATAGTATCTGGTGTTATATCTAGATCTTTGATCCATTTTGAGTTTATTTTTGTGCATGGTGTTAGGAAGTGTTCTAGTTTCATTTTTTTACATGTAGCTGTCCAGTTTTCCCAGCACCACTTATTGAAGAGGCTGTCTTTTGTCCAATGTATATTCTTGGCTCCTTTGTCATAGATGAGTTGACTATAGATGCTTGGATTTAACTCTGGGGTTTCTATCCTGTTCCACTGATCTATATCTGTCTTTGTGCCAGGACCATATGGTTTTGATGACTGTAGCTTTGATGTAGAGTCTGAAGTCAGGGAGCCTGATTCCTCCAGCTCCATTTTTCTTTTTCAGGATGTCTTTGACTATTCTGGGTTTTTGTGTTTCCAAACAAACTTTAAACTATTTTCTTCTAGTTCTTTCAAAAGGTCATTGATAATTTGATAGGGATTGCATTGAATGTGTAGGTTTCCTTGGGTAGTACAGTCACTTTGATAATAAAGACTCTTCCAATCCAAGAGAATGGTATGTCTTTCCACCTGTTCAAGTCATCCTTGATTTCTTTCATCAGTGCCTTAGAATTTTCAGAGTACATGTCATTTTTCTCTTTAGGCAGGTTTATTCCTAAGTATTTTATTCTTTTTGATGCGATGGTAAATGGGATTGCTTCTCTAATTTCTGTTTCTGATCTTTCATTGTTGGTATATAGAAATGCAGTTGATTTCTGTGTATTAATTTTGTATCCTGCAACTTTGCCAAATTCACTGAGGAGCTCTAACAGTTTTTTGGTAGAGTCTTTAGGATTCTCTAGGTGTAGTATCATGTCATCTGCAAATAGTGATAGTTTTAGTTCTTCCTTTCCCATTTGGATTCCTTTAATTTCTTTTTCTTCTCTGATTGCTGTAGCTAGGACTTCCAGAACTACGTTGAATAGTAGTGGCGAGAGTGGACATCCCTGTCTTGTTCCTGATCTCAGGGAGAATTCTTTCAGCTTTTCACCATTGAGAATGATGTTAGCTCTGGGTTTGTCATAGATGGCCTTGATTATGTTGAGGTAGGTTTCCCCTATGTCCACTTTCTAAAAGGTTTTTATCAGAAAGGGTGTTGGATTTTGTCAAAGAATTTTTCTGCATCTATGGAGAGGATCATATGGTTTTTATTCTTCAGTTTGTTAACGTAGTGTATCACACGGATTGATTTGCGGATATTAAAGAATACTTGCATCGCTGGGATAAATCCCACTTCATCGTGGTGTACAATCCTTTTAATGTATTGTTGGATTGGGTTGGCTAGTATTTTGTTGAGAATGTGTGCATCTATGTCCATCAGTGAGATTGGCCTGTAATATTCTTTTTTTGTGATATCCTTTTCTGGTTTGGTATCAGGGTGATGGTTGCCTCATAAAATGAGTTTGGGAGTGTCCCTTCCTCTGCAATTTTTTGGAAGAGTTTCAGAAGGATAGGCATTAGCTCTTCTCTAAATGTTTGATAGAATTCACCTGTGAAACCATCTGGTCCTGGACTTTTGTTTGTTGGAAGTTTTTAAATCACAGTTTCAATTTCAGAACTTGTGATTGGTCTATTCATCTTTTCTATTTCATCTTGGTTTAGTCTTAGGAGATTGCACTTTTCTAAGAATTTATCCGTTTCTTCTAGGTTTTCCATTTTATTGCCATATAGTTGCATATAGTAGTCTCTTATGATCCTTTGTATTTCTGTGATGTCTGTTGTTACTTCTCCTTTTTCATTTATAACTTTATTGATCTGTGTTCCCTCTCTTTTTTTCTTGATAAGTCTCGCTATGGGTTTATCAATTTTGTTGATCTTTTCAAAGAACCAGCTTTTAGTTTCATTGATCTTTGCTTTTCTTTATTTCTATTTCGTTGATTTCTGCTCTGATATTTATAATTTCTTTTCCTCTACTAACTTTAGGTCTTGTCTGTTCTTATCTCTCTAGCTGCTTTAAATGTAAAGTTAGGTTGTTTATTTGAGCTTTTTCTTGTTTCCTGAGGTAGGCTTGCATTGCTCTAAACTTTCATCTTAGAAGTGCTTTTGCTGCATCCCAGAGGTTTTGGGGTGTCGTGTCTTTGTGGTCATTTGCTTCTAGGTATTTTTTAATTTCCTCTTTGATTTCTTCAGTGATCCATTGGTTATTTAGCAGTACCATGTTGTTTAGTCTCCACGTATTTGTATTTTTGGCCATTTTTTTCTTGTTGTTGATTTCCAGTCGTATAGCATTGTGGTCAGAGAAGACGCTTGAAATGATTTCAATTTTCTTAAAGTTACTGAGGCTTGATTTGTAGCCCAGGATGTGATCAGTCTTGGAGAATGTTCCATGCGCACTTGAGAAGAATGTGTATTCTGTTGCTTTTGGATGGAATGTCCTCTAAATATCTATTAAGTCCATCTGATCTTTCAGGGCCTTTGTTTCCGTATTGATTTTCTGTCTGGATGACCTGTCCATTGCTGTAAGTGGGGTGTTAAATCCCCCACTATGATGGTGTTATTTTTGATTCCTCCTTTTCAGGTTGTTAGCAGCTGCCTTATATATTGTGGTGATCCTATGTTTGGTGCATAGATATTTAAAATTGGTATATCGTCGCCTTGGATTGATTCTTTGATCATTATGTAGTGCCCTTCCTTGTCCCTTAAAATATTCTTCATTTGAAAGTCTATTTTTTTTTTGATAGGAGTATGGCTGCTCCGGCTTTCTTTTGATGCCCGTTTGAATGGAATATTTTCTTCCATCCTCTCACTTTCAATTTGTATGTGTCTCTAGAAGTGAAGTGGGTCTCTTGAAGAAAACATATATATGGGTCTTGTTTTTGTATCCATCCGGCTAGTATGTCTTTTGGTTGGGGCAATCAGTCCATTAACATTTAAGGTAATTACTGATATATATGTCCTTATTGCCATTGTATTAACTGTTTAGGGGTTTTGTTGCTCTTTTTTTCTTCCCTTATTCTCTTGTTGTCTCCTCTCACATGATGGCTATCTTCAATGTTGTATTTGAGTTGATTTTTCTAATTTGTTTGTGTATCAATTGTAGATTTTTGGTTTGTGGTTACCCTGAAGTTTTGATATAGGAGTCTATATATAACTGAGATTGTATTAAATTGTTGGTTTCTTAATTGCACGTGTGTCTCCAGTGTCCTGCATTTGTGCTCTCTTCTCATGATTTCTGATTTTGGTAGCATAATTGTGTATGGATGATTTAGTATCTTAATTGTATATATGCCTTTATTGGTGGGCCTTGTCAATTGTGGTGTTTTTGTTTCTGGTTGTGGCCTTTTCTTTTCTGCCTAGAGAAGTTCCTTTAGGATTTGTGGTAAAGTTGGTTTACTGTTGCAGAAATCTCTTAGCTTTTGCCTATCTATAAAGGTTTTGATCTCTCGTTCAAATCTGAATGAGAGCCTTGCAGGGTAAAGCAATCTTGGCTGGAAGTTTTCCCCTTTCATCACATTAAGTATATCATGCCACTCCCTTCTGACCTGCAGAGTTTCAGATGAGAAATCTGCTGATAGCCTTATTGGGGTTCCCTTGTATGTCATTTGTTTCTTTCCACTAGCTGCTTTCAATATTTTCTTTGTCTTTAACTTTGGTCATTTTGATTAATATGTGTCTTGGGGTGTTACTCCTTGGGTTTATTTTATATGGCACTCGCGCTTCCTGAATTTGAGTGAGTGGTTCCTTTCCCATATTAGGGAAGTTTTTGGATATAATCTCCTCGAATATTTTTTCTGTCTCCTTCTCTCTCTCTTCTCCCTCTGGGAAACCTATAATACGGATGTTGGTGTGTTTAACATTATCCCAGAGTTCTCTGGTGCTCTGCTCATTTCCTTTCAATCTTTAATCTCTTTTCTCTTCTGCATTAGTGATTTCCAGTAATCTGTCCTCCACCTGACTAATTCGTTCTTCTGCCTCCTGTATTCTACAGTTGGCTGCCTCTAATGAATTTTTTATTTCAGTTATTGTATTTTGCATCTCTTCTTGTTTAATTTTACAGCTTGTATTTCTTTGCTCAGTGTTTCCTATAAATTATCAATCTTTGCCTCAAGTTTATTTCCAGTGCCTTGCATCATCTTCAGCATCAACAGTCTAAAGTCTCTTTCTGGGAGGCTGATAATCTCCTCATCACTGAGCTGTTTTTATGGGCTTTTCTCATTCTCCCTTATCTGAGTTAGAGTTTTCTGTCTTTTCATTTTTGTAGGTTTTTGGTGTGGTCACCTTTCATTGACAATAGAGTTTTAGCCTCTCTTAGTTCAGGTGTTTGCCTCCCGTGTGGCTAATGTTGCTATGAAGGGGGCTTTCTGTGGGCTTACTGATGGGAGGCAGTGATGCCTGCTCACTGGTAGGTGGGGTTGATTCCTCTCCCTCTGATGGTTGGGGCTTTGTCTCTGGATGGAATTAGAGGCTGGCTGAGTGCCTGAGGGGTCTTTAGGCAGCCTGTTTACTGATGGGTGGGGCTGAGATCCCACCTGAATTGCTGTTTGGCCTGGGGCTTCTCAGGGCTGATGGGAGGGACCAGATTTTCCCAGAAATGGCCCCCTCCAGAGAAATGCAGGCTGATGAATGCTCCGGAGAGCTTCGCCTCCAATGTCCTTTCCCCTCAACAAGCCACAGTCACCCCTGTTTTCCCAGGAGATCCTCCAGGAATTGCAGTCAGGTTCCACCCGGATTCCTATGGAGACTGCTTTTCCCTGGGACCCAGTACTTGTGAAAGTCTGTGTGTGGCTTTCAAGAATGGGGTCTCTGTTTCCCCCAGTCCTGTGGAGCCCCTGCACACAAGCCCCACTGGCCTTCAACGCCAGATGCTCCAGGGGCTCTTTCTCCCTGTGCATGATACCCAGGCGTGGGGATTTGACGTGAGGCTCAGAACTCTCAGTCCTGTAGCTGAGTCTCTGTGATGCAGTTACTTTCCAGTCTGTGGGGCTTCCCACCCGGGAGGTATGGGGTTGCTCCTCTTGCGTAATCACCCCTCCTACCTCTTGATGTGGTCTCCTCTTTATCTTCCAGAGCAGAGTATCTTTTTTGGAAGTTTACAGTCCATTTGGTTGAAGGTTGCTCGGCATTTGGTTGTAGTTTTGCTGTTTTTTGGGAGAGAAGTTGAGCTCCAGTCCTTCTATTCCACCATCTTAATCCTTTATTATCTGATCTTCCCCCATTTAGACTGCAATTCTTAGCCTGTAGTTTTCATCCTCGTGGTCATAAAATGTCTGTTACAGCTCCAGACCGCAAACTTGGTATGTCTCATTAGCCACAACTGGATCACACAGGTATCTGTAACCTCCAAGGCTTGTAACCTGTGCAGCAAGACGATTAATTCTCAGTATCCACCTGCTGGAATCTTGAAAGGTTTTAGAGAGCTCTGAATGGGGTTCAGCAGTGTAGACGGTCCAGACGGTCTCAACATCACACTGCTCCTTCACGGCTGGTCCAGTTAATATTAAATTGAGGGCAAAAATAGAATTGTTTTTATCCTGCAATAAATCCATTTGAGTCATGCTATAGATATTTTCAATGAACAAAGACTTTAACCTTAGTGTCACAATAGTCACTGTAAACCAAGTGTTCAGTAGCTCAAGCCTTAAAAATTAGCTACCTGTTTCTATGAATATCTCTACCTGCAGTATAATTTCTTTAAAAAAATAATAAAACAGTTTTTAATTAATAATATTAAGCAGGGACTGAGTTTCTGACTCTTTACAGTGAAAAGTTGTATTTCTGTTTCTAAAACTGCTAATAGAGTTGGGTTATAGGTAAAATAAATTCCATGAGCTCAGATTTTTCAGGACTAAATAACCAAGATCAGGTTACTATACCAGGGTCATAAATACTACAATAAAGCTGAAATTGAGGCGAAAATAGCAAAGTAGGAGTAAGTTCCAGTTCTCTGATAAATGGAGCAGGTAAAGTACAGCATAGAAATAAGACATGTCTAGTTCCAAATCACCCTTGCAATGCAGTCTGACTCTGACCATAGAGCTAATTCCTGCATTTTCTGCCTGACTCTTCCTAAATTTTGACACGTTTGTTCTTTTTTTCTACTGCTGTCTCCTTCCTGCTCCCTCTTTTCCTTTCCTCCTTCCTTGCCTCTCTCCTTCCTTCCTTTCTCTTCTTCCCTCCTTCCTTCCTCTTATTCAACAAGTATTTAATGAGCATTACTATGTGCCAGGAACCTTATTAGACACGTGTATTTATTATTTTAATATTAATAATGTATTATTTTATTTAACATTTAAAATATTAGTTAATAACAGGGATTTTATATTATTCTAAAATGGTGTTCTTTTTCTTATTTAATAATACATTTGAGTATAACATGTACAAACTATACTAATCAATGGGTTCAATTATTTTATATTTTCACTTAATTGCTTGAAAATTTCTATATGTATGATTTTCAGAATGTTCAGTATTCCACTTTTGAGGCTTTCTTCTTCCCTAAACTGTCTAAGAACCTAGACATACACTCTGTTTAAGGGGAATCTGTCCTATGCCTGATTCTGGGAACAAAGGTGAGAAAGACATTTAAAGCTATGGCTTCTCCCGATGCATTGTGTTATTTAAATAGTGGTGGCAGCACTGCAGATGGAACAGCGTCCCTACTAAGCAGAATGGGTTTTGCATCTAAATTAGCAATCTAATCTAAGCGTCCTTTGTGACATAATAAACATCCATGCTCTCTCCCATTCTCTAGGACCTGTGTTACTAGGTTGCTGCTTCCCTCATTAATGAATTCAGTAAATCTTTGACACATGTTCTCTTTGTAGCTATAGGACAGTTGGGTTTTAAAATTTTGGAAATTACACACATTATGAAGAGAACTTCTTGGTATTCTTCATGGTACTTGGATTATGAGAAAGGAAGGAAAGCTGTTTCCTGCCAAACTGACTGACAGAATTTATCACTCCTAGGGGAATATTATCATATAATTCTCCTTGCCAGTGATGTTTAACAATTTTTGTAACAAAATATATGTGAATGATAAGAGAAAGTGAGAACTTGCATACTTTTTAAAAAATCATGATTAACCTTGTTATTAATATTTTTGGCTAAGCACATTTAGAAAAATAAATGAGGTAAAGGGAAGCATAGAATGATGCCTTATTTATTTAAAAAATATTACCAAGTTAGAATACATAATCATGAAAGATATGTGACGGTATCTCTGAATGTGTTTATATTTTTTAAATTAACATATATTAAAATTGACTTTTTTCTTTGCTTTTGGCATTGAATTCTTTGAGCTTTAACACATGCAAAGCTTCATATAACTACTACCACAATCAGGGTACACAATTGTTTTATTACTCCATGCCATATGTTAGATCCTCAGAATTTATTCTCATAACTGAAGTTTGCATACTTTCACCAACATCTCTTCATCACCTGCTCTCACCCCAGACCCTGGCAATCACCAATCTATTCTAAGAGTTCTGATTTTTTATATTTTACACATTGGTGAGATATTACAGTCTTTGTCTTTCCTCTGCTGATTTATTTTTATTTAACATAATGCTCTCAAGTTTCATCTGTGTCTTTGCAAATGATATATTTGGTTACCTGTTATGTGATGTTAAGGAAATTCCTTTTTATTTCTAGTGTGGTGAGTTTTTGGCTTTTATAAATGGATACCGAATTTTGACAAATACTTTTCCTTGTATCAGTTGATATAATTTTTTGAGTCTGCAAATATGGTGGACTACATTGAATAATTTTCAAATATTTAATCAATCTTGTATTTCCAGGATACATAGCACTTGGTTGTGATATATTATCTTTTTTATATGTTCCTGTCTTTGATGTACTCTGGTATTAGGCTGAAAATTTATTTGAATCTATACTTACAAGGAATATCTGTTCTCTTTTCTTGTGTTGTCTTTGTGGGGTTTTGATAGCAGGATAATTCTGACCTCATGGAATTAATTGTAAGATACTTTCTCATATTATCTGAAAGAGATTGTGTAGCCTTAGTGTATGTTCTTACTTAACATGTTTTATGAAACTTTGCAGTAAAATTATTTTTAAGAAGGTTTTGAACTACAAATTCAAATTTCTTTAATTATTATGTTACTATTCAGTTTGTGTATTTCTTCATGGGTAAATCATCATACTCTGGGACTTTCAAAGAATTGTTTAATTTTGTCTAAGTTATTGGATTTATGTATTTAATTTTTTATATTATTCCTCCATTTTCCACTAATTATCTGTAAGGGCTGTGGTTTTATCCCTCTTTCATTTCTGATATTGGTAGTTTGTGCTTTTTTTTTTCTTAGTCTAAAGTTTTTTTTATCAAGTTTATTGACATTTATAAATATAAATATATAGAATGCATATTGCAAAAATATAAATTTTCTAAATAATTTAAAGGTGAGAATATATGTCCATAATACATGTATTTAGATAGACAGACATGTCAATAGACTGATCGATATGATTGGAGCAAAACACAAACAATAGATAAATCTTATCTTTGTACTAATTTTTAACTTTTCTATAAATTTGAAATCATTATCAAAATAAACTGTAACAAAGTAAGTCAAATAGTAGAAATATGGGGGGGGAGACCAAGAGCATCAGAATACTATATAATCATTGCATATTTCAGTTTCTATGGACAAGTGGTGGGGTATAGGGCTTATTTAGTTGTACTTTGTAAATAATTTTGTACAATGTCAAATGTTAATTAATATTAAGGTCTACAGATAAAAAGTTTAATTAGGGATTTTTAAATTATTGAGTAGAGGATATTTTTAAAAGAAGGAGGAAAAAAGCAGAACATATGTCTTCTTCGTGCAAGACTAAAGTTTCTCCTCACTTTGTCATAGTTTCCCCACCTGCTATTGTGTAGGCCAGGCCGGGTCAAGGCAGCCCAACATCTACTTTGAGAAATGAATGTGGGAGGCTTTGCCGTATTTCTTAATCAAATTCTACCAGGAAATCTGAAATAATATGAAAAGCACTTAGACTCTTCTGTTTGTTTACTGTATCTATAAGTGAGAAAAGCTTTTACTGAATTCTGCTTATCCGAATGGAACTGACACTAGATGCTTTAACTCAGTTGCACAAATTTCTTTTCTCTGCATGTTTCTGTTTCTTTCTCTGTTTTCCCATGTCTCTGTCTCTGTTCTCTTTTTCTCTATCCATCGTTCATCTATCTGCTATATATTTAGTATGCATTATGCATATATATGGAAATATATATATATATGTATATATATATGTATATATACTGTTTTCTAAAAGGACAGTGACTTTTATAACACAAGTGCTGCCTGGATTAGTAGCTATTTCTGCCCAACTATATATGTTTAATCATAGCCCAAAGAGTCTATGAATAAAAAGTGTCTCAGTTTAAAAATTTCACTTTACACTCAAAGAGAGATGGGATATTATTTGTTTTTAACAAATGTATTCCCAGCACCAATAATTTCTACTAGTTCAAAGCATCCTTTACAAGAATTTTTTAAAGTAACTGATTTGAGACTACATCCTATCTACCAAATTCCATTAAAATATTTAATTTTTTTAGATGCATTAACATGATTCCTATATAAAACAATCCAATGTATTTAAAGCTGGGCCTTTTGGAGAATTCAGAAATGACCTTAAGTACAATTTTATATTGATTGTAAGTCAATGTAAACTGGTATGCATAAAAATTTAAATGAATAATGACTGCTATTAGTTACTAAATATTAAATTTCAATTTAGACACTGTGGAATGATACACAGTAACACACTAAGATATAATAACAGATTTAATGTTAAAAACAGTAAAAGTAGCATGGGCCCTGTATTTATTTATAACTATGGCAAGACTTAGTCTTAAAAGTCATCAAGGTTGCCAGGATAGAGATAGTACAAGAAGAATTCTAAATAACTCATTTCAAAAAAATCTCATTTGACTCTTTTATTCAGAATAAATGCTTATGTGTCTTGTCAAAAAGCAGACTACCTTTTAAAGTCCACTACTTTCTTCTTTTCTAGTATTAAAGGTTACTAGTAACGTGGAGATAATTTTTTTTTGTAATGTGGAGTTCATTTTAAAATAACTTTTATAATATCATAGAAATGGAGGTAGAGGATACATAAGATAGTAATGTGTATATTAAATAGAATTTATATATCAAGGGAGATGTTATTTATTTTTGGTGTTATGTCCAAAAAAGTATTTGCAACCTGTTAATGAAATAATTTTATTTAAGCCATTAATAGGATATTGACTTGTTAATTTCTTTCTCAGTGTAATTTTAAACAGAAATTATGTGAAAAATAAATCAACCAGAAGTATAATAATACTGGAAAAAATGGTTCCATGTGTAATTTTTATGGTGAGCTTTATTTATTATCAAATCCAATCTTCTTAAAGGCCACTGGGAAGTAACTCATGAGAATAGTAATTAAAGAGTAATAAGAAATGGTCTATTATTGGAAAGTAATGTACTATTTATGCAAATCCAATATATTGACAACATTGAAAATTTAATACATATGAACAAAAGTCTATATTTTGCAGTAATTTAAATGTATACTGTATTTATTTAAATATTTTTAGAAGAATATAATAACATTTTACTTTCTCTTATCGTTAGCTTAATGTTCAATAATATTATGATAATTTCTCAGTATAATTAAAATATTTGTCTTATGAAATTTTTTTCTGAATATATCTTTTATATTTGAATAATAACAGTATTTGTTCTATAAGTATACACTTTCTCAGTTCCCCACTCCCCAGCCTTTATTAATGTTATGTGGAAGTCCAAGCATGCTAATGAATCGTGATCGTGTTTGGCTTTATAATCTTGTAATTTGACAATAAACTGGCAGGACTCATCAAACCAATGATTTGCTTGACATACCAGAGGAACGGCAGCGGGTGCCCTGAGAATTCACTCAACAGTGAAGCCCTCTGAGGAAGGCTAAAAGTCACTCAGCTCATGGAGAAAATGCTCTAGGGTTACACAGGGTAGCAGAAGAGAAAGGCAGTAGTAGCGGTATGGAGAAATATACTGCATGAAAAATAGCAACTGTGAGTAAAGATCATTAAGATAATATTCCTTTTTCCAGCAGAACTTAAATAAGCTTAGTTTATGATCTTTAGGTTTCTGTATAATGAAAACAGTCAACACACAGTTGAAAATTCCTACTGACCTCCTAGTGGCTTTGACAGCTGAGCTATAATTATCTCTCTCTCTGTCCCCTGGTAAGAGCTGGAAGTGAGGTAAGCTGAACGAGGTAAGCCCAGTATGTATAAATGAAGCACGTATAGAAGATATGTCCTACCTAGAGGTACAGGTGCTATTGGCATCAAAAGAGATCACGATATAAGGAGTGAGGCTGGGCAGAGATGAATGCATAATTTTAACATGACAAAAAATCCAGTAAAACTGTAAGAAAATAAAAGACCTTTACACAGATATAAGGAACTGGAATGCAAAGCCACAGTATTGACTAAATCAAGTAGACAAATAGAATAGCTTCAGAGATCCAAGAATTTCAACTGCTCTTAAAAGCTCCTTGAACAATATTGCTTGGGCTTGTCAATTATGTTAAAAGAACTAGGAAAGATGTAACACCAAAGTTCTTTACCTTCCTCTGGCCTGATATCTTTATGTGTATTGGAATTTTTTTTTTTTTTGCCTTTTTGTCATTTTCAGGGCTGCGCCCGCGGCATGTGGAGGTTTCCAGGCTAGGGGTCTAATCGGAGCTGTAGCCACTGACCTACGCCGCAGCCACAGCAACGCAGGATCCGAGCTGCGTCTGTGACCAACACCACAACTCACGGCAATGCCAGACCATTAACCCACTAAGCAAGGCCAAGGATCGAACCCGCAACCTCATGGTTCCTAGTTGGATTCATTAACCACTGCACCAAGACGGGAACTCCTGTATTGGAATGTTTTGAAGTGGGAACTTTCTCCAGGCTTAGTCCTTTCCCAGTGAGCAAAGCAACAGAAGTGGCTATTGTGTCATGAGTACTGAAGCACTTTCTGGATGTTCTCAGTCTCATCCCTAATCATGGATATTGAACACTGGTTTTGTCAGTGTAATTGTACACTGACATAGTTTTATTCTGATTCTCCTCTTGATGGACTGTCTGGGGGCTGAAAGTTTGGGAGATGTAACAAAAAATAATTCCCAAGGCTGAGAAATATGATGTTCTGGATGGAAGGGGTCAGTGAGTTTGTTTTTTTGCCTTTAAATTCAATTTAGCCAGGACTGATTAGATGGGCAAGTTGTATTAACTATAGAAGGCATAGGAAATGAGATACACTTGGACAAACATTATATCAGGTAGAGTCTATAAAAGTAAGCTGTGAGAGTTCTTAGTTATTCACATATTCTGGTAGTTAGATGAAATGTTCCTCTTTGCCCTTGGTCTGTGGGTGTCCAGTGGTATATACTGATGTGAAAAGTTTTCAGTGTTATCTTCCATATCAAAGACAAATTGAGAATACTGATTGTGTTTTAAGTGCCTGGCTTGGTAGAGACGAACATTCTTTTAAAAGAGGAACATCTTTACAGAAGCAAGTGGGTGGTTAATGACAGAGTAATTGCATCACTTCAAAGTGTGGTAGAGCTATAAGATGATGGTTTTAATGAACTATATACTGGTTTATTTTGGGGTAATTGCAGTTAAAACTAAGCTTTTCAGTCCACTGGGATGTCTTTGCCCTGGGTGTGTGTATTATATAGGTTTGTATACGATCAGCCAAGAAATATCATTAATATCTATGCTAAATAGTGTTCTAAGGCTTGTGTATATAGCTGTGAATTAGTCAATGTCCATTCTTTTCATAAAGTTGAGACTTGCAAGTCTGATCTGGACCATTAATAGTCAATGTAGACTATGTTTAAAATGCGGAATACAGCCTCGTGCCCTGTCAGATTGGCGTTATTACCAGCCCACCAGGGGATTACCTCTGAATATCTCTGGATCTTGCTCAGTTTTTATGTCACAGATGATTGTTCTTATGACTGGTCTTAGATCATCATTGTTAATTGTAGATATAGTTCCACGGTCGTAAAGTTCTCATACTGGAGAATTTTGTTGAGTGGGTCAGCCTCTGTTATTCCAAAGATTAGATTTAGGATAAGCAGCCTACTCTTTGACTTAGTTTTTAAGGCTTATTTTATGTATCTGAATTACTGAATTTCTTAAAGAAAGCAAACTAAATTCTTTGGCAAGAATTAGATGCCTGGCTCTGGTTTAGCTGTTCCAGGATATGGTGGTCCAGATGTAATACTGGATGTCCTAGGGACCATCCAAAATAGCACCTGATGTTTCAAAATTAGTCTTGATTATAAATAACATTCAATACCATATGTGTTAATTTACCTTAACAGGAACTAGTCACCTGCAAAAGCAGACAGCAATTTGGGAAGTGGATCCCTGGATCGTACTGTAGAATAGAGCCTTCCAATGTTTGGGAAAATCTATTTTGATGGCTTTAAAATAGGGTTTCCTTGGAGTTCCCGTTGTGGCGCAGTGGTTAACGAATCCAAATAGGAAGCATGAGGTTGCGGGTTTGATCCCCTGGCCTTGCTCAGTGGGTTAATGATCCGGTGTTGCCGGGAGCTGTGGTGTAGGTCACAGATGTGGCTCGGATCTGGCATTGCTGTGGCTGTGGTGTAGACCAGCAGCTGTAGCTCTGATTTGACCCCTAGCCTGGGAACCTCCATATGCTGTGGGTGTGGCCCTAAAAAGACAAAAAAAAAAAAAAATAGGGTTCCCTTTCCTTTCCAAAGGCTCAGGAGGAAAAGTCATTACAGAAATGGGGCAGAAATGAAAGGGTTGTGGTGCATACAAGGCTAGGAATTGACACAAAGCCTGAAATTTCACTTACTTTTTCTGATATGAGGAGCATAATAATGAAGAGCATAATATAGAGAAATGTAGCATATGAGGGGTTGACAATACTCATGGAACCTCAGAAATCTCTGAATATCCTTGAACTGGTAGGGCTTTCAAGATGGGACTACCAATATCAAGTTGATGCTTTGGTCAAGTAGGAGTTTCTCCTATTGATCTTCAGCACACACTCATATACATTTCCTAGGGCTGAGCCAGAGGTGGTGCTATAGTAATAACACCTACCAGATCAGGAATTAATAGAGCTCTATCAAGTAAATTCAAATGAAACTTCCATTCAGGAGATCACAAGTAAATCCAGTCATTAATGTCTTCTATCTCTGAGATATATGAAAAAGTTTCCACAAGGAAACACCTATAATATCTCAAAGGATGCCCTAGGGAATGAATATCAATGTTAATGATTGAGTTTTAAAGCAAAACAAAGTGACTACCTATTGATACAACTGATATATTTTTAATCTTTGAGGATAACTTATTGGAATAGGGAGCATGAAGAAATAATTTTAAATCTGTTTTAAAGTCCCACAGTGTCTCCCTTGTAATTAAGTTTAAAGTTACAGTGTAGCGTGCTCTAATTTTGTAGATAAAGAAACCATGTGTAGTATTTTGAGAAGTTAGATTGTAAACATAGCATCCTGGTGTTTATGGGATAACACAGTATATAAAAAGCCTCCATCAGTGCACTGCTTTCGTTGTCCTCTTACCACCCATTAAAGTGTTTACACATTCCCCACCCTTCAACAATTGTAAGCCATATTTCAGTGAAGGTACACATTTTAATATCTTAATCATTTTGTGGGCTAACATCAGCCCCTGGTCTATCCTGTTTACTTTAGTAAACTGACAGTCCATACATTTTATTAAATGCAATAGAGTATGACTCAGCCAAATTCACTGGTATACTAATGTAGTGAAACACACATGGTGGTAGCTCACTCAAATTGTAGACAAAATACTCAGGTGGAAATAAACAGGATTTTCATTTTTAACTTTGAAAAGACAAGCCTATAAAATGAAGGCAAATTTTATTTGTAGTTATACCTTTAAATGTTTAGTGACACAGATGGAAAGGAATTATTAACAGGAGCTACTCATATCGCAAATCAAATGAGGTGCAGAGGTGTTAAGGTCAGGCTTGACTAGAACATGATGAAATGTACATAATTTATGGGGACATGTCTAGATATATAAATGAAGTGAAGTAATGAGATGTACCAAAAGAGAGGCAATTGGAGAACCGTATATAAGGATTGTAATGAGATGCCTACGCCTTAGAAAAGTTTGATTTTAAGAAAGAAGAACTGCAGCCAGGAATAAGGAAGCACATTTTGATCCTTATTATTTTATATAATCACTAGGAAAGCCTCTCCTCACCCTCACAACACCAGCATGTTACCTGCTTTGCACCCAGCAAATCACTTTATGATATTCTTGCTTTGTAAAATTGTTTATATTTCTGAAATAGCACTTCCCCTTAGGGTAAGGTGATTTGGTCAAGAGGTGGCTGATAAAACTGAATTAATTAAAATTGCACTTTAAGGTAATTTTGTGTGATTTTTTTGTATTTAAATGGCAAATGGATGCAAATGTCACAGCCAAAATTGGAAAAAAAATAAAAACAGTAAGCTGTATTGAGTTAAATTAAGAAAGAAAAATTTACCTTAACAAATATTTTAAAAGATTGTAATAGTAAAGCTTACAATGATGAGAATCAAATTAGGCCAACAGAGTAGCTAAATTTATCAACTTTGAAACCGTTTATAACCACTTTTTTAAATTTGGAAAATAAACTTACAGAGAATAAACATCACTTTCAATCTTCTTATCCTCCTTTTCAGCTAGCTTTAATAAAGAAAAATAACCTCTCTTTGTATCTGTAATATATGCTCATCACTACATAGAGTAGGCAAAACTCTGCCTCTGCTCATCTTAGGTCTGCAGTTCAGACTCTTATACAAAAAGATTAACAAGAAAAAAACAAAATTTTTAATGAACACAGAACACATCGCCTGCAAGAAACCTAAAATTGATTCAAAATGGTGGCTTACAATTCCAGCTTATATAGCACCTTCAACAAAGAACAATCTGTAAAGAAATGACAGAATAAAGGAAAGCAGTTTAAACTCCCCAAATGGCAGCAAACTGTCGAAAGGTCAATACATGGGAAGAAACTAAAGGAGTAAGATTTGTATGCAGATTCCTTGATTCCATTTCTTGGTTCATAAGAGTCTGTCTCCACTTAAAGGAGAATTTGTATCTTGCCTTTAAGCAGAAGAGGGGAGCCTTTGCTGTTTCTATTTTTCCTTTTCTTTTTTGGGCCATGCCTGTGGTATATGGAAGTTCCCTGGCTAGGACTTGAATCAGAGCTGCAGTTGCTGCCTACATCACACCCACAGCAACATGGGATCTGAACTGCATCTGTGACCTACACCACAACTCATGGCAATGCCAGATCCTTAACTCACTAAGCGAGGCCAGGGATCAAACTCACATCCTCATGAATACTGGTCGGCTTCATTACTGCTTAGCCACCGTGGGAACTCCTAGACTAGCTGTTTCTAAATTATGTTCGGCTGAAAATGATCCTTATGTCAAAGAGGCACATTTAGGGTTTCTTTCTGGTTTCTTTCAACTAGAAAAAGAACATAGAGATAACCAAAAAGAGGAAGATGAAAATCACGTTCAATTCTGACCAAGAAAATTAGCAATAAAACTATGGCATAGGAGTTCCCATTGTGGCTCAGCAGATTAAGAACCCGGCTAGTATCCATGAGGATATGGGTTTGATCCCTGACCTCATTCAGTGGGTTAAGGATCTGGCTAAGGCTCCAATCTGATTTGACCTTTAGCCTGGGAAACCCCATATGCTGTAGGTATGGCCCTAAAAAGATTAAAACAAACAAACCCCCCCAAACCAAACCAAACCCAACCCAACAACTTTGGCATATATTTTCATCTAAATACAAGGTTATTTTCTGAATGTTTATAAACTAAATGTGCTACTCTATTAAATAAATCACAGTCTTCAAAATGCTGAATGTAAGGACTTTGGTGTCAGAAGGAAGTTCAAATCTGGAAGTAGTTATTTAACTTTAGATAATTACTTGGTTTTGTGGCTGTTGTCATTTATTTCTTGTGCGAGAGATCAAAATTCATGTTTTTATTATACATTTGATTTGATATTATAATTTTTCATTTTAAAGTTTTCATCTGATATTCTATTATATACTATTTCTCAGCCAAGGTTTTCTGTCTTTTATTCATTATGACTATAATTTTTTAATCTAACTGAGCTTAGTTATAACAGATACACCTTATTTTTAAAGGTGCATCTTTAAAGTCCTTGTCAGATCATTTCAACATTTGTATCAACATTATGATGTCTCCATTGACTGGATTATATTTTCCTGGGGTTTTATATTTTGAGTAATTTTTTCATCGTTCACTAGACATTTTGAATGTCATATTGTGGAGACTCTGGATCCTGTTACATTACATTGAAGAATACTGATACATTTTTTTCAGGCAGGCAATTAATTTGATTGGTTTCAAGTTGTGAACTCTAGACCTTGGGAGGAAGTTTGAACAAACATTCAGTTTTTTCTCCCACCAGCCCTTAGCTGGCCCTTTTTTCAATCTGCCTCATGCATATGTAGTTCAGGTTTCAGCCAAAGTGCTGGTAAGAATTTATAACACAGAATCTGGGGCACCTCCTCTCTGGATTTCTTTTTTCCCTCACTTTCCAAAAGATGTGATTGTTCCAAAATCATTTTGTTCTTCAAGCCATAAAGACTGTGACTTATCAGTTTTAGCCACATCTGAAGTGCCATCACATCCTTCCCCTAGGCTAAAATTGGAAGAAAAAAGAAAAAATTTTCCACACCTTGTGCTCTTTGTACTTCCTTCTTCCAAGTTTCCGCTCTCATCTAGAATCTGCCTCTTTTTTGTTCACTCTCCAGAGACCTTTAGTATTTATGTTTTATGTTTTTTTCAGAGTTTAAACTATTTTCTGTGGAATTACCGGTTGTTTAAGAACATGTTTCAGCATATAGAAAGTACATATATATATGTATACATACATTTCTATCTTACATATGTTATATAAATATATATTATTAAGATGTAGTATAGTGAGTGATCATCAGTTTTGTTTATGAGTCTGTCTCCTTGGGCACTGGAGTGTGAACTATTCCAGAAATTTTACTGATACCTTGCCCCAAATGAACCATATTACAAACTGCAAGTAGCTGCCATGATAGATTGGGTGGTCAAGTATTTCCTTAACTACATTTAGTTTTTATGGTAGACTAGCAAGTTCCATGTCATTTCACCATGCTCCCCAGTTGTATAGACTGTGGAGGGGGCCATCAGACCTCTCTCTGGTCTAACTCCCTTTGCCGAATTCCCCAACACAGTTTCCTTCTCTTAGAGGCAAGAGAAGGAGTTCCCTGCTGATCTTGGAAGTTAATGTTTCAGCATTGTCACTGCTGTGGCTACAGTTACTATGTGATGTGAGTTTAATCCCTGGCCTGGAGATTTGCATACTACAGGAAGGAGCAACCAAAAAAGAAAGAAAGAAAAAAAAAAAGAGAGAGAGAGGCAGCAGCAAGTCCAGTCTGAAGTTTTGTCTACTCTAAATACCTGAATATCTTAGAGAACAGTCCTAATCCCTTTTCTCTTCTATCTTTCTTCCTAGAAAATCACATCCATTACCAGAACCATAATTACCATCAATATGCTAATTACTGCCAAATTTATATTAGCAACCCACTTCTCTCCATTGAGTTCCAAATTGCAACACCCAACTGCCAAATTTATATCTACTTTGAATGTCTCACAGATATCTGAAATTTATCATGTCAAAAATCAAACTCTTAATTTCTACCTCCCTTTGCCCAAACTTTCTTTACTGAGTTGTTTAAGCCAAAGACCTGGGTTAGTCTCGCTCTAATTTCAAAAACTCCTAGAAATCTATGTGGGAAAAAACACAAATAATTCCTTTCAAAATTACGCAAAGAATATGATAGTTCATTAGGCAAATGCATGAAATGGTATCAATATTTACTTAAATTAAGTGGAATGCATTTATTCTAAAATATCATTTCTCACATATCCAACAGACAAGTTATCCAAAAATTTGAAAAGTAATGTATCTGTGAAGCCAGAACACAAACAATGGAACATTTTTTCTGAAGGAAATAACTATCTAGCAATATCTCCCAAGATTACATATGCATTTACCCTTTGACCTAGAAATCCCATCTCATGCAACCTAAATAAAAATTAGGATACTCTAATACATACATATATATATATATATATATATATATATATATATATGCACACACACACACATATATATATATTTATGAGATTGTTAAGTGTAGCATTCTTCAGAATAGCAAATTGGAAACCATTTAAGTATCCAGGAATAAGTATCTCTTTAAAGAAACTATACTTTATCCTGTAAAGAAATACATAGTTTAAAAAAAATCAGAAAAATTTTAAGTACAGATAGGGAGAAATTTTGAGAATATTTCTGTAAAGATAAACAAAAAACAAGTGCATAAATATATATTTTATACCACCCTCTATAAGATAGGAAGGTGATAAGTGTGAACAAATTTTTATTTACATTAAAAAAATAAGAAACTAATAAAAATGGTAAAATGAGCTGGTGGTATAAAGACCGGAGTGAGGCTTCTCAGGATATAGTTTAAAACAGTTCTTTGAGTCACACAAATATACTAACTAATCCCAAACTTTACATATATAAATAATACAAAAGTACTTTATGTGTGTGTGTATATATATATATATATATATATATATATATAAAATTAATAAAATTCAGCAGAATAACAAAATAGTAGGAATACATTATAATCAAGAAAACTCATCTAGGAATAAATTAACATTAGAAAATGTACTAATGTGAGCCCTCGACCCAATGCGCCTGGAGACGCCATTCCTGGAAAACTGCGGGGGAGGAGCCCTCGGCCCTCCTGGGTCCCACGGCTGGTGAGTGAAATATGGTGACCACAGACAGGTCACTACACTGTGCACTCAGGGGCCATAGGGGACAGGGATCTTCACTTTAACAGGATCCAGGAGATCCAGCCGGGGCCTTCGAGAGGCAGAGAAACTTGAACACATTGCTTCTCAACAATAAACAGATCAAGAGTCTACCTAGCAGTTCATTTGAAGACTTGGAGAATCTAAAATACCTACGCCTGCAATTTAATCAGACAGAAACTTTGGACCCAGAGTCATTTCAGCATTTGCTGAGGCTGGAGTGACTATTTTTGCACAACAATCGAATTACATATTTGGTTCCAGGAACTTTTAATCACTTGGGTTCCATGAAAAGATTCAAAACTACAACCAAATGCTGAGCAACCTTCTCCAAATGGACTGTAAAACTCAAAAAAGATAATCTGCTCCAGAAGACAAAGAGCAGACCACATCAAGAGGAAGCCTGCAGCAAGCCCACTCCATACCAACTTTAGTCACAGGGGAGGCAAACACCTGAACTAAGAGAGGCTACAAATCTATTGTCTGCAAAAAGGTCACCACACCAAAAACCTATAAAAATGAAAAGACAGAAAACTCTAACTCAGATAAGGGAGAAAGAGAAAAGCCCAGAAAAACAGCTCAGTGATGAGGAGATTATCAGCCTCCCAGAAAGAGACTTTAGACTGTTGATGCTGAA
>PVHT021183619.1:2878650-2891387 GCA_004024745.2 Catagonus wagneri | reverse complement strand
ATAGTTTCCTTTCTTATTCACTAAGAGGTGGGCTTGTCATTGCCTATGCCTGCTCCAGCCCACTCATCTGCATACAGCACCTTCCTCAATAAAAGACGTGTGGGCCAAAGCCCAGGTCCTTTTTTCACTCCGTTCGGCAGAACAGAGTGCCTCCTGGTCCCCCACTTTCTAAATCTAAAAGAGTCTTGTGTGTTTTGTTATAGCGCGCCGTCCCTCTTCCAGGATTCCCTGTTGCCCTGCAGCGCTGAACGCAGCAAAAGACATCCTGAAAAAGAAAAATGGAGCTGGAGGAAGCAGCCTCCCTGACTTCAGACTCTACTACAAAGCTACAGTCATCAAAACCATATGGTCCTGGCACGAAGACAGAAATATAGATCAGTGGAACAGAATAGAAACCCCAGAATTAAATCCAAGCATCTATGGTCAACGAATCTATGACAAAGGAGCCAAGAATATACATTGGACAAAAGACAGCCTCTTCAATAAGTGGTGCTGGGAAAACTGGACAGTTACATGTAAAAAAATGAAATTAGAGTCTTTCCTAACACCATGCACAAAAATAAACTCAAAATGGATTAAAGATCTAGATATAACACCAGATACTATAAAACTCTTAGAGGAAAACATAGGCCAAACACTCTCTGACCTAAATGATAGCAGCATCTTCTCAGATCCATGTGTCAGAGTAAGGACCATAAAAAGAGAAATAAACAAATGGGACTTAAACTTCATAGTTTCTGCACAACAAAGGAAACCCTAAGCAAAGGAAAACACAACCCACAGAATGGGAGAAAATATTTGCAAATGAATCAACTGACAAGGGATTAATCGCCAAAATTTAAATACACTTCCTACAGCTCAATACCAAAGAAATAAACAACCCCATCAAAAAATGGGAAGAAGATCTACGCAGACAATTCTCCAAAGAAGACGTTCAGATGGCAAGTAAACACATGAAAAGATGTTCAACATCGCTCCTCATTAGAGAAATGCAAATCAAAACCACTATGAGGTACCACCTTACACCAGCCAGAATGGCCATCTTCAAAAAGTCTACTAACAATAAGTGCTGGAGAGGGTGTGGAGAAAAAGGATCCCTATTACACTGTTGGTGGGAATGCAAATTGCTGCAACCACTGTGGAAAACAGTATGGAGATTCCTCAGAAAACTCAAAATAGAATTACCATTTGATCCAGCAATCCCACTCCTGGGCATCTATCCAAAGGAAACCATGACTCCAAACGACACATGTACTCCAGTGTTCATTGCAGCACCCTATGCAATAGCCAGGTCATGGAAACAACCTAAATGCCCATCGACAGAGGAGTGGATAGGGAAGATATGGTACATACACACATTGGAATATTACTCAGCCATTAAAAAGAACGAATTACCAACATTTATAGCAACGTGGATGGACCTATAAATTATCATGCGAAGTAAAACCAGTCAGACAATTAGACAGCAACACCCACTGCTACTGTGTACATGTGGAAACTAAAAAGACACAATGAACTTCTCTGCAGAACAGACTTTGGAAAACTCACAGACTTTGGAAAACCTTGGTTTTCAAATAAGACAATCTGGGGGGTGGGGGAATGCACTGTGGGTTTGGGACAATCTATCAAATTGACTTGTGATAATTTATGTACACCTATAGTTGAAATAAAATTAATTAAGTTAAAAAATGCTTCAAAGTAAAAAAAAAAAGAAAATGTACTAATGTAGTTCACAATATTAACATGTTAAATGAGAAAATTTGTATCATTGTGGTCAAAGTTACAAAAATAAAGAAGGGCTGTTAGAATATGATAGTTATTTAAAAAACACGTCTTATCATTTTCTTTCTTCTCTATATTAGCTCAAGAATACAGTATGGCATTCAACTTTAGTCAGTTAACAGTCAAGCATACAGTACTTGAGTGAAAATGGCATGTTAATTTAATAAATTTAATACTGGACAGAAACAGGTAATTCATAACTATGGTAACTGTGGATAAGAATCTCTGAATACTCTGAATGTTCTTTTCTGAATAATGACTGACAGTATGTAAGAAATCTTAGAAATCATAGAACAAATACTAAAGAAACAGAAGACATGTCTTATAAATTGTTGACCTAAAACAAAGACATCGCCAGTTATTTCTTCAGCAAAAAATGGGTTTATCTGCGACAAAGAATGCAGATTCAGCTGAGCCTTATGCAAGTATCTATGCAACAAGGAAAGTAGTTCTCTTTTAATATTGGGAAGGTTATGGTAAACAAAGTGTCCATTGGAGGAACTGAGAATTTCAAGTATAGTGGCTTTTCATTGGCTAAGTTATGACAGTCTCCCACTGGCTGACCTTTTACAGGAAAGAAGAGGACATCTTTCTTCTTCTTACTGGGCTCTCTCTCATCCAAGGATATGAATTCTCTCCTAGCTGGTTTCCCAACCTATTTTAATTGAGGTTTCTGTTTATTAAGTTTTTACAAAAATAATGACCATGCATAAGAATAAACAGTGATTCTTGGCTTCACTTTTAAACTTTCTGATAATTGAGTGAGTATGGAGTAGGGACAGAGATTTGCATTTCTAACAATATACCAATTAATGCTGATAATGACTGTGAAGAGAATAATAATTTGTGTTGGAATGAACTGGACCATGATACTAAGATAAAACTCTACTAAGATGAATAGACAGAGGAAACTTGGAAAAGAGAAAAAAAAATTTTGCCACACTATGGCATATGGAAATTTCTGGGCCAGGGAATGAATCTGAGCCATAGCTGTAACTTACACCACAGCTTCGGCAGTGCAGGATCCTTAATTCACTGTGAGGGAACTCCAGAGAAGATTAA
The DNA here is from genome assembly GCA_004024745.2 of Catagonus wagneri. Taxonomy (NCBI): domain Eukaryota; kingdom Metazoa; phylum Chordata; class Mammalia; order Artiodactyla; family Tayassuidae; genus Catagonus; species Catagonus wagneri. The sequence goes on along the minus strand of PVHT021183619.1, from coordinate 2,888,543 downwards.
TTACTAGTGATAAAGATAAACAAATGTATTAATTGAATAAATGCACTGCGGACCTCATGGCCTATATTACAATAATACAAAAGTACTTGGAGATTTCTGAAAGTATCATACTTCTTAAAACTTTGTATATCCTGGCACATCACATACTTTTTGGTATATCCTTCTGCTCTCCTCTATCTGCCAAAATTGTAAAAGGTATCAAAGAATGTGAAGGTGTCTTAGATTTATTGCATGGTGAGTGGGGAATCACTAAAGACTGAAAGTAGGAAAATGGCATCTGTAGGGAAGGAACTCTTCCCATGTCCTTCCTAGGTCTGAACCTAAGAATTAAACTAACAAAAGACATATTGATAGGAAAAAATACAAATTGTATTTAACATTTTAAGTGTTCACGGGTGTCTTCAAAGAGTAAGTTAAGAAAAATGAAGACCCAAAGAAGCTGTTATGCCCCAAAGTTTTTAACACTTTTAAACAACAAGGGATATATTCTCAGAGTGTGACAAAACAAAAGGGCTTGGGCTAGGGGCAGTAAATTGAGGGAGAGTGACAAGAAAATAAATGGTGATGGGAGTGTGACTAATGAAAAATAAGAATATTTTAGTGAGTTTGTTTCCATAGGTCCATTCTCTGGTGGTGAGAATGTTCTCCCTTTCTTGGTATAGGGAGGGCCCCTTTCTCAGAGAAAATTTTGTGACCTGCTTTGGGGTAGAAAAGGGAAAGTAGAGAGTTTTTTCCTGCATTTGCTGCTTCTCAACTAGCTTCACTTCAAAATAATCAACATACCACAATAATGTATTTTAGGTGTTATGTTCTGAAATCCTTCACATGACAGTATTCTATTTTATTTGGATCTGTGTGACAGAATGGATTGCTAAAGTCCAGTCTGAAAAGGCATTTAAAAATTACAAACCATATTTAAGCTGCCAATCAACTTTCGACCTATGTGTTAAGGTAATTCATTAGGAAAAAGATAGTCAATTCAGCAAATGGAGCTAGAATAATTGGTTATTTTTATGTAAAATAAAAGAACTCAAACCCCTATTTAATACCACACAGAGAAACTAACTTAAAATACATCATAGACCTAATATAAGACTCTAAACAATTAAATTTCTAAAAGAAAACATGATAGAAAATATTTGTGCTGTTGCGTGAGGCATAAATTTCTTAAACAGGACAGTAAAAAATCTATAAACTGTGAGAGAAAAAAGTTGATATGATGGACTTCATTAAAATTAAAAACAGGTGCTCTTCAAAATATAGAGTTAAGAGAATTAAAATTGATGCCAAATATTACAAGAAAATAACATAAAGTACATATTTGACAGATGGTTTGCATCTAAAATATATCTACAAAAACAAAAATAAAGTTTATATAACTCAATAATAAAGTAAACAACCCATTTTAAAAATGGCCAATTATTTGAATAGGTACTATATAGAAGATATCTATATAGTCAGTAAGCTTATGAAAATATACTGGACATGAGTAGTCATCAGGAAAATGCAAATAGAAATCTTAAGATCCCACTTTTCACCTGCAAGAATCGTCAAAAACAAAACAAGTGACAATGTCATGTGCTAGAGAAAATGTAGAGCACTTAAAACTTGCATTCTTGGTCAAACGCAAAGCATACAGCCACTTTGGAAAACAATTTGGTTCTAAAGTTAAATATACACCTTTCACATGACTCAGGCATTCTCAGTATTTTCCTACTAGAAATGGAAACATACACTCATATAAAGCCTTGCATGTAAATATTAATTGCAATATTGTGAATAATAGTCAAAACTGGAAACAGATCAAATGCCCATCAACTGATTAATGATTAAAATGATAATAGCTATAATATGGAATACTATTTTGTAATTTTTAGGAAGTTTAAGGGATTTGTGGATTGATCAAGGTAGAAAATATGATAGCAAAAAACTATGACCACAACAGCCAGTAACACACCACAATCATTATTGGATGGCTCTTTAAAAGGGCTGCGTGAGAGAAATTCTTCCCAGTGTGAGGCTGTCCTGAGGCATGAAGCAATGCGCCACCCTCCAGAAAGGGAGGAGGGTAAGGAGCTGCCAGGGGAGAATCAGAGAGGGCTCCCACATCTAGGTGCTATCTCTCAGCAGCACAGCAGAGAATGTCTGGATCAGTGACCAGTGACCTCTGAATGGCAAGAGAGGCTTGGGTTCTCATAACCATAGGCTCTATCTTATTAATAGTTAGCAGGTGCTGGGTGTAGTTTCCCAGGGTATACAGAACAGGCAGACTCTAAATGGCTGAAAACCTACTAGCATAGTTATTTTTCAAACAATTTAATGTGTGAAAATTTGAGTTTGCTGCCAGTGGGCTTTTGAGCTAATGGATTTCAGCATACTGTGAAGAAACAAACAATTTAGGAGCCAATACACAGAGTCTGTCTTTCGTTATTTATATATCAGTAATGAAAAGGGAAATATCGATACATTCAACAACAGGCAGAAGTCTCAAAAGCATTACTATAAGTAAAATACAAAAGAATATATACTGCTTGATTTTGTTTATATGAAATACTTGAAAAGGCAAAACAGTAATGGCAGAAAGCACATCAGTGGTGTTCAAGGCCAGTGGCTGAGAACAGACAGCAAAGGAGGAAGAGGAAATTTCGGGAGATATAGAACTGTTCTATATGTTGATTGTGGTAGTGGTTACATGATTATACACAACCATCAAAACTCATAAAATTGTGCTTTTAAATGGGAGAGTTTTACTGTTTGCAAGTATATAGCTTAAAAATAATGATGAAATATATTTTAATTACGAATTGTAACTCCACAATGAAGAATATAATCAGTTTCTATATATCATCTTTGGTGACAATTTTAACTAGACTTAACATGATGATCAGTTTGAAATGTAACGAAATGTCAAATCTCTATATTGTATAACAAGAACTAACATAGTGTTGTAGGTCATTATACTTCAAAAACAAACAACAAAAAAACAAACTCATAGAAAAAGAGCTTACTTGTAGTTACCAGAGGCAGGGCAGTGGAGAGGTGTACAGAGGAAGAATTGGAATAAGGCAGAAAAATGTACAATGTTCCAGTTATAAGATAAATATGAATGTAATGTACAGCATGATAAATATAATTAACTCTGCTGTACATTATATATGAAAATTGCTAAGAGACGAAATCCTGAGTTCTCATCACAAGAAAGTTTTTTTCTATTTCTTTAATTTTATACCTATATATGATGGATTTTCACTAAACTTGTGATAATCACTTCATGATGCATTTAAATCAAATAATTATGCCATATGCCTTAAACTTACACATTGCTGTGTATCAATAACATCTCAACAAAACTGGAAGGAAAAAAAAAGAATTGTATCTCCAGTGGAAATATCAATTCAAATTCGTTTTTAATTATTTTCATATTTTGATCCTTTCCAGTAGTAAGAATTGTTAGCCATTAAGACAGTTACAGAATATGTTTATTGATTAGATTAAGTGCCACAAAAGAAAGCATGCTCTTTGAAATGGGATATGGGACAGGTAAATTTCAACAAGGTAGACAGTAAAAGTAAGTTTGAATATATGAAATCTTACCTTCTTTAGGTAAAATACCAGTTAAATCTGGGCAAACAGCAAGAGCCAGGCATTTCTGGGGAATACACAGTGAGGCTTTGATTGATGGTTTGAGCAGTTAAACAATAAATTAAGTAGGCTTGACAATAAATTAATTGGAAAGAAGTAGAATACCAGAAAGAAACTTTTAGCTTATAATCCCCCAGCTGACCTTTGTTGTACTGCATTTTACTTGTTATTATTCCTCAGTGCATTATGATACAGCTGGAAGAATTGATGGTCTAAATCAATGATATTCTAAAAATACATTCCATTCCATTATCTTTGGAATTCAACATTTGATGCAATTTTCTTATCTTGGAATTGGATATACTAAAATTGTGAAACTAAATTTAAAAAAACAAAACTAGAGCAACAACTATTAATTTTTATCCTGAACCTTATCCATTTTTCATTACAGCTCCTTCTATGTACGTTCAGCTCTAATTTAGCACGGCTTTATCCTGATTTAAGTCTTCCAACATTTACCTGGAACAAGGACTTGCTAAATTTTATGGTTTCGAGGAGGATCATCAGAGAAAAACAAAATAAGGCTTAATATAATTGAAGATATGAACATAACTAGTAATTATGTTTCAAAGATTTAATGTACTACTTCTATTTCATTTTAGAAAGAATTCTTCTGAAATAACAGGTAATTGTGTAGGACAAAGCAAATATGGAAGCTTAAGACAATTTTTAGAAGGTCTGTTACCTACAGATATTAGACTGTTCAAAAAAGTTTAAAATTTATTATTTTGAAATCTCACTGTTATATTTATAAATTGAGCTTTTCTGCAGGGATATATTCTATATCATTTTGTATTTCTTCCTTCTCTACTGTGAATTCAAGATGAATACTTCACCTTATTTTATAGCAGACATCTCAATTTCTCATTATCCATAGATGATAAATAGTTTAAATTATAAGGTCACTTTATATTTTGCTGTTAATGAAGTTAGGAGATCTGAGTTCTTGTCTAGTTTCATATCAGAAAGGTTAGTCTCTTTTGCTCTGAAAACCAATGCCCTCATCTCTAAAATAAGACCAATGATATCAGCTCTGTCTGCCTCACTGTGAGGTTGTGAATACCAAGCGCTTTTGAAAGAGCTTTAAACACTATAAAGCCATCTAGATTAAACAAAAGATGAGCTCAGCTCCAAAGCAGAATTATAGTAAATATAAGGTACAAGGTCATTCTTATTCATTCATGTATTCAATAACCCAACCCTTTTTTCCAGTACTAAACAAATAGTAAAAATCTGCTATGTCACAGGGATTATCCTATATACTACAGATAAAGAGATTAAAGAACATAGATTTACGCCTGGAGAAAGTCAAAGTTTACTTAGCTTGGGAGACAGAAATATAAATAGCTAATTAAAATACAAAGTCATAATTTCCATAATAGACATAACAACAAAATGTTGAAGAAATAGAAGCATCTAATAACACTGTGGTAATAAGAAGTGAGTTTTGGTAGGTTATTGTAACCAAAAGTTTGATTTAGGGTATGAGAATAGAGCTGAAGATCAAGATTTAATTTGGGCTCTGGGGGTGGAAAGCTTGGTAGACTGTTACTCACAATAAGGTTTTATATGAAGAATTTATACCCTAGGCAAGCTTGCTGCACAGGGTCTAAACTGGGTAAACCCGTGACAGTCATAAACAACGGTCCTCTGAATGGTTTAGAGTAATGTGTTCAATCACATCATTTTATGCTCTTAGAAGATGACTGACAGCCAGCCTCACTCTAGAGACCATAGAAACAACCACTGTAGGGCTACTGGAATGATAAATGTATATACTCTCCTTTAAGGATTTTCATTCTTAATTGCAAAGTCTTACAAAAATTCCAACCCAATCTGGGGGGAATTGATAGTGCTGACTGAAATAAAAATGAACAAGAAAGTTGAGAGTTAAATTTTATTTTGGGCAAAATTAGTACTTAATCCTGGCAGACAATGCCTCAGCCCAGAGAAGACAACTCCAAGGAGGCAAGGGGGGAGCTAGGATATACAGGATTTTTTTTTTTTTTTTTTTTTTTTTTTGCAACAAAGAACAGGTAGTAGGAACAAAAGAGGTCTGGGCTCACTGAAATCATTCCTTTGATATGCACCTCAGATATCCCAGCCAGTATTCCTTGTTTTCACAGCCTGAGTTTCCTCATAGCTCTCTGTTAGGGGTGGCTGCAGTCTGCTGGCTAATAGAGGGAAGATGTTCTTTGTTTCCTTCCTGAGGCTCACAGAAAATGCACCCAGGGCTCTCTGATCTCCCTCTTTCTATCTAAAAGCAGGTCATAAAATTTCCCATGAGAAAGATGCCCTTGCTGTGCCAGGAAGAAAAGAACATTCACAAGATACTGAGAGTTGATGCCAGAATGAACTGTGTGAACAAACTCGCTAAATAATGCTTATCATTCATTAGTACCACCTCCCAACACAATATATCTCTTAGTCACCATTCCACAAATTGCTGCCCCTCGCTGAAGCCCTTTTTTCCTTGTCATATCCCGACAATTTACTGTTCTTTGTGTAAAGAGGTACACAAACATTTGGCCCTACAGTCTTCTTAGGGTCTTTATTTTCCTTCTGAAGACTCCTGTGTACACATAAAATATTAAATAAAATGTGCATTTTTTTGTCTATTAATTTGTCTTAAGTCAGTTTGATTCTTAGGCTCACACAGAACATAAGAATGTAGAAGGAACTTTTCCTCCCTTACAGAGGGGAGAGGACAAGTCTACAGACTTCTTTAGGTTGTTTGATTAACTATGGAAGTGCTTTGCAGCCTATTCTTTCTTTCAGACTTAGACCAAGTGGGAAAATACTTGTTTTCTGACATATTAGCATTTCTGGACTCAACTGTTAATATTTTCACTAAGTTTTGGGAAATCTTGTCCAGGACAAGAGAGCTGAGCATTAATATTTGATTCAGATCTTAGATTTTATCTTACAGGCAATGAGGATTATGACAGAAAAAAAATGACAGCTATTCTGATTGCATCAGGGTCAACAGATAAAAAAGAGGATGAAGGTTGTAGTTGATAGATGAAAAGGAGAACAGTTAAGAGTAATAAAATGACTTAGAAGTAAGATCATTCAGGAAAGCATTGGTGATAGTGGTGGTAAAACAGTGATAATGAGAAAGAGCAGTTCTTAGAAATACTTCTACCTTACACCAGCCAGAATGGCCATCATCAAAAAGTCTACAAACAATAAGTGCAGGAGAGGGTGTAGAGAAAAGGGAACCCTATTATGCTGTTGGTGGGAATGTAAATTGGTGCAACCACTGTGCCAAACAGTATGGAGATTCCTCAGAAAACTAAAAATAGAATTACCATTTGATCCAGCAATCCCATTCTGGGGCATTTACCCAGAGAAAATCATGACTCGAAAAGACACGTGTACTCCAATGTTCATTGCAGCACTCTATACAATAGCCAAGACACGGAAACAACCTAAATGCCCATCGACAGATGAGTGTATAAAGATGCGGTACATATACACAATGGAATATTACTCACCCATTAAAACAAAAGAAATAATGGCATTTGCAGCAACATGGATGGACCTAGAAATTATCATGCTTAAGTGAAATCAGATGATACACCAATATAAATGCTATCACTGACATGTGGAATCTAAAAAAAGGACACAATGAACTTCTCTGCAGAACAGATACTGACTCACAGACTTTGAAAAACATGGTTTCCAAATGAGACAGGTTGGGGGTTTGGGATGGAAATGCTTAAAATCAGGTTGTGATGATCATCGTACAACTATAAATGTAATAAAATTCATTCAGTAATTTAAAAAAAAGAATGAAAAAAAGTTGTTTTAGGTTGTGCCAAGATGTAGCAACTCACTCATAAAAGAATAAGGTCCTCATAGAACAGTTAAAAAAAAAAAAGAAAGAAAAGAAACACTTCTAAACTAATATTGATGGAATATGATGAGAATGGTGTGGAGAAGAGTGAGAAAGAGCTAAAAATGTGGTTTGAAAGCTGTGTAGTTAGGAGTACTTTTGGGCTTAAAGTACATTGAACTCAAAGCCTCTGGCCAGGAATTACCAGACCCTTATCATTGCCCCACTGACCTCACTGCAATGCCCCTGCCCCCACCTTGAGCAACCTGGCCTATTCCTTCCTATTCCCTGTGTGGCCCACTCCTCACCCCACCCCTATAGGGCCAATATATGCTCCTAACCTACCAGCAAGTTTATCATAAGACCCTTCTTTCCCCAACCAATCAGCAGGTCAGCAGCTGTATCATGAGACCAGCCAGAAGACTGAATATGCCCCATGCAGATGAGGTATGCACTTGAAAGCAATCAGCACTCAGCCCTCACGCACATGCCTTAGACCTGAACAGGAAAAACAGGTCTTCTCCAGGTCTATGCCATGGAGATATAAAGGCAACCCAATTGTAAAGCAGGGCCAGTCCCAATCTCCGTCTGAGAGAGTTTTATCACTTCTGCTTTAATGAACTTGCTTACATGTTCTAACTCATCTACCAATTCAATTCTTAGCTGCACACAAAGAAGAACCTGGAAGACAACACAGCTGTAACAGTACCATTAACTAAAATATGTCATATAAGTGAGATGGGCATGGCTGGGAATGTTCAGTAAGATAGGATAGGGAATTGGACCCTGGTGATTCAAAACAGGCCATTTATCATTACCAAAAACAGAAGGCCTGTGATCAAACAACAAGGACACATGCAGATACCAGAAGTGTGCTCTTCAGAGCACTTACCTGTACAAATGAGGTATACTCTTCAGAGAGCACTTCCCTATAAGACATTCCACATGAAACCAATCAGAGGATCAAAACTCACTCCCATACAGAGATCAAACAATACTCAGCCCTTACACACAGTGCAGGGGGTGCTGGGACAGGAAATATTAGGGGACATGGGGCAGGAGAAATTGGGTCCCCAGTAAGGTCTGCAACAGGGGAATATAAGAGAAGACCCAGTTGCAGCCAGAACCACTCCCTACATGAGGACAGCCCATTCTCTCTCTCTCTGAGGGTGTAAACAAAATTTGCTGTACACTGCTAAGAATTTGACTCTTGATTACAATTCAAGATTGTGATCTCTGTGGCAACCAATGGGAGGGTTTTTTGCTTAGGGAGGCAGATTGGAATGGCTCTTTAAAGGCATCCAAACAAAAGCTGTAACTTTTGATTTAAGGCACTGTCAGTTTGAGGGAAATTCCCTTTGACCCAGAGCTGCTCCTGTCCTGAACTGAATGCTCTTGCTTAGAGAGCCTACCTACAATATTCCCTACACTGTGAGACTACTGGCTTTATCATGGTGCTGCTGCCATGCTTCCCTGCTGGAAAGGTCTCCTGCCAGGCCACCCACACCTCCAAATCCTTGCTGTGTGTGGGCAAGAATTGAGAGAAATAATGCAGAGGGATGTGACAGGAAGATACTGAGTGGAATCTGAATATGTTCAACTTCAAGGTATTTGTGGGACCTCCAAGTATAGATGCCAACATGACAGTTATAAATACAATACAGGTGATCAAGAGAAAGATCTGGAAGTAAAAGTGAACCAAGTGAAATCATCAACTCGGTTCAAGTCACAAAAGAAGATGAAATTATTTTTAAAAGGATACTTTAAAAGGCGGCAACATTAACAGTTAACCTGAAGATGAAGCACCAACAAAAGATTCTCAGGAAGAAAGTCACAGACTTAGGGTTGTGGAGGAGGAAAAATAATTTTCCCTCTACTCTTCTAGGGTCTTGGCTAGCACCAACCTGCAGTGAAAGACTAACAAGAGAAAAACAAATAGAAGTTTAATAATATGAACACCTCCTGTATACATGAGTTATACCCAGGAAAACTAACTCCTGGAAATGGCCCAAGTCACTACCTTAAATACCATCTGCAGCCAATGACAAGAGCAAGATGTTGGCTGTGTGGAGAGTCAGTTATTGGAGGTTATCAGGCAAAGCACAGGAAACAAGAGTATAGTTGTCATGCAGATTTAAGTCCCTGCCTTCTTCACTGATTAGCTTCTAAAGATTTAGTCATCCTCCCCTGGTACTGAGAGGGAAGCACCCTTATAAATGGAGGTTTTCCTTATAAATGTAAATGTCTCCTACAAAAAGTAACATCTATTCAGTTTTCATGTCTGTTGCTTTTAAAAAATTACCCAGTTCAGGAGTTCCCGTCGTGGCGCAGTGGTTAACGAATCCGACTAGGAACCATGAGGTTGCGGGTTCGATCCCTGCCCTTGCTCAGTGGGTTAACGATCCGGCGTTGC
>PVHT021183619.1:2832907-2878550 GCA_004024745.2 Catagonus wagneri | reverse complement strand
CCAAAGCGGCATATTTGGGGGAGGCATATTCTGCTCCCCTGCAGGAATCAACATTTCTAATTTGGTTTAAGAACAGAACACTGTCAAATAGGATTTATCAGGCTAATCAGAAATGAAAGAGAATAACCACCTGTGCATAGCCATTTTTTTAGAGAGAAATGGCTTATCTTGCAAAAAAGCATCCTTTTGGTTTGGTATAGAGGAGACAAAAGCTTCTGATACATCTGACTATTCAATATCTGTGCTAGTAATATAAGCTAAATAAAAATAAAGAAATGCCATTGTGTGTCCTGCAGTCCTATAACACCACTTGAAATATCTATGGCTGTAAAACATTTGAAATGTACAATAAAGATAATTAGGAAATTATATTAGTTTCCTTTTTCTGGTGAAATGCACAAGCTCAAAGAATGTAACTGTTGGAGTTCCCGTCGTGGCGCAGTGGTTAACGAATCTGACTAGGAACCATGAGGTTGCGGGTTCGATCCCTGCCCTTGCTCAGTGGGTTAACGATCCGGCATTGCCGTGAGCTGTGGTGTAGGTTGCAGACACGGCTCGGATCCTGCGTTGCTGTGGCTGCGGCGCAGGCCAGTGGCCACAGCTCCGATTAGACCCCGAGCCTGGGAATCTCCACATGCCACGGGTGCGGCCATAAAAAAAAAAAAAAAAAAAAAAAGAATGTAACTATTGAAGTGAGTTTATGTTAATTATATTTGCTTTAGCACATAAGCAGCTGTGCAACCTATTGGGATATTTGGGTTCTTTCTATCAAAGACATAATACAGAAAAGTGAAAAGTGCACACATTTTGGTGCTGGGATACTTGGGTTCCAGACTCAACTCTAGATGTTGCCTAAATGTTCCATAAATATTTTAATATCTACCCTAACATAAGCAGATAGGGTGGGGAGTTCCTAAAGGAGAAAACTAGACATGGCTTTGTGACATAAGAGAAGCCATTTTAGGCCTAAGCCATTCTGGGATCTAAGCCTGGCCAAAATGCTTGCCTTTGAATAGGTCTCAGGAATAATGTCTTAAAGGAACAAAAGAACAAAGGACTGTTATCAAGCAAGAGAAGTAACAACAGCAAAGATAACAGTTCTGTTCCAAAGCTAAAGATGAACCTGAAGCACTTTCTTTATCTGTTTTGCAGAATTTAATACCCCTCCCACAAGCACTCAACCACCAGATCAACTGGAACCTAAAGAAATGATTATGATATTGACCTTTTCTGACCTTTGAGACTTCAATCAGCCAAATCTTGGGATCTTCGGACCTGTGCTCCAATTCTATGCTAAATTCTTCTCTGCCCAAGCCTCTTCAGTAATATGCATGTACCCTAGTTTTAAACTTCCCCAGTTTTACTGTTCGGGAGACCCTGTTTTGGGAAATACCCACGGTGTTCTCCTTACTTGCTGCAAGTGATAAATTCTTCCTTCTCCTGCTCTTTGGCTTGGTTGGGTCTTTTGGCTCCACACCTTCCACGAGGAGAAGGCAGTTTTCGGGTAACACTAACTCCCTAAAAATATGATAAACTTTATAATTGGGTGGCGCATTCTGATAAGCACTTTCATGATCGGGAAATAAAAATGTCCACTGGATTATTAAAGCAGTGGCAACAATTCTGAAGGACATAAGCTAATTTCACCCACAAGCTAGACCTTGAAAAAAATAAGCACAAATAATTTGGGTGATTAGTAACCAAGTTTCTGTTACTGTATTTAGAATATATTTTTGGCTTTTAGGGAAATCTAATATTAGCATTTTCATATGGTAATATTGGTTTAGTGATTCAGTTTTACGATTTTTTTACAATTCAGATTTTTTCTTTTAAAAATAGAAAATTACATTAACATGTTTTCAAAATAATGTTAGTTTAAAAGCACTAATGGACTAACTTTCTAAAGTATGCAGTAGTTAAGTCTTTCACCATCTAGGATTTGAAACTGTCCTTAGAATTAGGCAAAATGACTTCATTTATTATCCAAAGATTCATTGTAAATGGAATCTTTAAAAATTGTTTTTTTTCAGGTGGTAAGATAAGGCTCTTGGTCAAGCACAAAGGTCAAATGTGTAAAAAAATAACACAAACTAGATTTTAGTTCCAAGAATGCTAACTTAAACTTCCAATAATATTAGTCAATAATTTTGTTATTTGTTGACTGTACCCATGGCATGCGGAAATCCCCAGGCCAGGGATCAAACCTGTGCCACAGTCATGACCCAGGCCACAGCAGTGACAATGCTAGATCATTAACCTTCTGTACCACAAGAGAACTCCCCAGCCAGCAACTGTTATGCATATTGTAGACAATTTGTTTTTGCCATAGAGTCCCTTTCTTTTTCTCTTTTTCTTTTTCTTTCTTTTCTTTCCTTCCTTCTTTCCTTTCCTTCCTTTTCTTTTTCTTTCTTCCATTTCCTTCTTTCATCTCTTTCAAAACCAAGCAAACAAATATCTGAAGCAGCTGCAGCCCAAGGTGTAAAAAAAGCAAATTTGCGTGGGTTGAAATGGGAGCTGTCAACTTGTCTACTAGTTCCTGCTGTTTCTACCCAAGCTGGAAATAAGGGGTTCTTCAGAATCACTAGGATTTCTCAAAGCCCAACTAGAAAAATTCATCTTATAGCCTAAGATTTATCACAGTTTTCTAATTTTATACTGTGAGAGAGCAAAACTTGGCTACCCCAAAATGTCTCTTTGGCGTGACAATTAATTTAGGTTGACTATTTTTAAGGCCTACAGGACTTAGGAAGAATCTTTGACTTTCCTTCCTAATTGCCTAAAGAATGTAGATAAAGGACGTACTCTGGGAAAGAAGTCATCACCACAGATAACGGGGTGGGGGGGCCTAGCAAATGCTATTAAAATCCCTCTCTGGGTCCCAGTGGCTCAGTAAACATGTGTTCACCAAACATTTGCTTTTCCATCTTCTTGTAAATTGTGTTCCTTCCCTTTGAGGTCCCACATCACTACTCACAAGATGCTCTTGTGTCTTTAGCTGAAGATTATATTTAAGGTGAGGGTTTCAACCATTTTGGCAAATTACTCAGTTTTTTTGGGTCTCTTCCATGCATCCATGTTGTTAAACTGCTTGATTTTCTCCTGTTCATCTGCCTCATGTTAATTTAATTCTTAGGCCAGCCAGAAGAACCTAGAGGGTAGAGGAAAATTTCTTCTTCCCCAACAATACACATGGTTTTGGTGAATTTTTTAGTAAATTGGGTGCTTGGGAGGCAGCAACTGAAAAAGAAAAGTAGCTAGTCAGGCTGTAATGTCCATGTTGGCCTATGCCACAGCCAAAGCAATGCCAGTTCTTAGTTATTCTGAATGTCATTCTAAAATACTTCACAAATGCTACTTTGTAAATTACCAGCAACTGACAGAATGGGAAACATCAGCAAAATCTTATCCCATTACTTTTGCAGCAAATAGACCAACTAATTAACAGATTGGTTGATTAAAATGCAAGTTACTTTTTCAGGGACAGGCCTTTGGAACTCTCAGTTTACATGACAACAATTTGAGGATACTACGACTTTTGGCTGAAATTCACAGGCACTTAAGTACATTTTTTAAAAAATGCAAAACAGGGAGTTCCCATCATGGGTCAGCGGAAATGAATCTGACTAGGAACCATGATGTTGCGGATTTGATCCCTGGCCTCACTCGGTGGGTTAAAGATCCAGCATTGCCGTGAGCTGTGGTGTGGGTCGCAGACGCGGCTCGGATCCCGCGTTGCTGTGGCTGTGGCACAGGCCGGCAGCGGTAGCTCCGATTAGACCCCAGACTGCGAACTTCCACATGCCATGGGTGCAACCCTAAAAATGACAAAAAGACAAAAAAATAAAAATAAAAAACGCAAAAGACATTAGAACTAGTTTTTACCCCATAGGAAAAAACCTGAGGGTACGGATGGGTGTACTCAAGTATCACTGAATTAAATATCATCATAATTTGAAATCTGTTACTAAGGCAGAATCTTTTAAGAGCTGGCACATGAGTAGGCACTCAAAAAAATTACAATAATAATTATAAACGCAAACATAATTATAACAAAAATATTTTTTGGCTAAAATCGATGAGATAATCATTCTGCTTGGGCCCATTTATTCTCACTCTCTACTAAAGACTGAGCTGGTTGAATTACACTTAATAACCAAAATGGACTTAATAACCAGACCATGCACTTCATTTGGAAATAAGATTTTTAACACATTGTAAAACTTTATTTTTTTTCTTTTTATGCCTGTACCTGCAGCATATGAAAGTTCCTGGGCTAGGGACTGAATCAGAGCTGTAGCTGCTAGCCTACGCTACAGCCAAAGCAATGCAGATCTGAGCCAAGTCGCATCTGCAACCTATGCCACAGCTTATGAGAACACTGGATCCTTAACCCACTGAGCGAGGCCAGGGACTGAACTCATGTCCTCATGGATACTAGTCAGGTTCTTAACCTGCTAAGCCACAACAGGAACTCCCACACTGTAAAATTTTAAATGTTGACATGACACATAGATCCTACAAAAGGCCCTTTTCTTGGGATTCTATGTGATCTATAGTATTTTTGTAAATGACAATATTTCTTATCAACCACAGGCCCATACTATTCCATTCTAAGAAAGAGATAATAGCAGCACATTCTCATTTCTTGGACAACAAATATATTTCTTTGTGTGTTTTCTTAAGTGTGTTAAGAGACACAACATTTTACACATGAAAAAGGGAGTTTACTACTTTACATCCATGTGCTTATCATTTAGGGAAATAATCTTATCAATTTCTCTTTAGAGAAATTTCTCTAAGAAATTTCTCTTTTATTCACTGAAAAGAGACTTTTTAAAAACTTTGGACTTTGAGGCAAAACAATTGGCATTGTCTAGTACGGCCTGGATAAATGTTTGTACTTTATAGCTGTTTCCTAGCATTCTCTTTTTAAACAATGCCTTGTGTCAAAATCAACATTGCAGTCAATGATGTTTCTATTTTTGTTTTCCTTGATCAGTACCAGGGGAAGAAGAACATAATGGGCCTTTCAGAAAGCCTGTTCAGAGTAACATGGAACTAAAGGGAAAGCTAATCATCTAATGATTTCAAGGCAGTTTAAATTCAGTACCCAGCTCACTTGTGTAAACAATTGGTGCCTGATGAGTGCCGGAAGGCTAAAACATTGACTGCACATTTCTCCTACATTTACAAGAATAAAGCAGTACACATGTACAAAGCATGTGAGACAAGAACTATCCTGTGCTTTTGCCAGGGCTCAGCTCAGAACAAGACCAAATGAAAGAGAATGTAAAGCAGATTAAAAGTATATGTGCTAGTTTGATTTTTAAATATGAGATATCCAAGAGAAAAATATGCCATTGTGTTGAATAAGAACATATTTTGAAATTCAAATATATACTTAAAAAAAAAGAATAGGGCTTTGAAGTTGTTAAATATTTAATTTGAAGGAAATATATATTAAAATAACTCACTTTTTATATAACTAAGTTTGTACAGGGAAAAACCCAAACATTGAATAGGAAAGCATTGGAAATGAAATACATTTTACCTGAAAGCACAGGAAGTTGGAGGCTGTTCAAATAAAATACTTTTATTTATGCGAACTTTATTTTCTTACCTAAACTTTTTTTCAAAGTTTAAAACCTAAATTTGTGGTTTTTCAGTGATACCATGACAATGTTGCAAAATAGAATGACCAGTTTCATAGTTTCCTTTCCCTTAAACCAAAATGATATCCTTTAACAAAAAAGTTTTTTGAGTTAATCATTTAGTAAAACACTAGCAATGAATAGCTCAAGGTATTGTTTAAAGAACCTCAATAATACCAAAAAGCAGAAGAGAATATGAAAAGAAAGAATATCTGGACTAAGTATGATCTGAAAAATTAATTTAATACATTCCTTTTTCCCCTTGCTTCTTCCAACAAAGTAATAACAGTTGGGAGTCTTTCACAGAGAATTGGCCTCAAGCAATCTTTGAAATACAGAAAATGCAGAGAAAAAGAATTGAAGCTGAAATTTTTTCAAAGACCTCAGTCCATACTATGCTTAAATATGTAAATAAAAGACATTAAAGGCAAAATTTAGGAAAGCCTGGTTGTACAGGGAGAGAAATGGGATCCCATGGAAATATTCAGACTCAGGCCTGAAAACATACTATAAATTATGTGATCTAAAATATTACCTAATAATTTAGGGTAAGCCTATCATTGTAGCAAAAAGCAGATTATCATTAACGGAATCCCTATTAAAGTGACTACAGATAATGTATTTTTAAATTATAATTTTCAAGTTTATGATTTATTTGCAAAGGAATTATATTAAAAATTGTGTTTCATTTAATACCAAAAGCTAAGTAAGGAGTTCTATGGTGGCACGATGCATTAAGGATCTGGTGTTGTCACTACAGTGCTTGCATCACTACTATAGCCTGAGTTTGATCCCTGCCTGGGAACTTTGGCATGCTGTAAGTGTAGAAAAAAACCCACATTTGCAATTTGTTTGTGTGTATACACATATATACAAGTGTATATGTATAATATATGCATACATATACTATACAGATATGTGCATACACATACCATATACATTATATGTTATATATGAATATATAGGTTATATAAATCTATAAAATATACATATATTTTTCCTAACAGCAACTTCTTTCAGTTTAAGACATACAAAAATGATTTCTTTATATAACAACATGAAATATGGAGCAGAGAGAACTAAGACAGTCATGAAAGTTCATTAACCCGAATAGTCAAAATTTAGGATCAATATTAAGATGCCACGTGTCCCAAGGGTAGAATACACACACACATATATATACATAATTTTTTTGTAAAGTGATATAGGATCTGTTATATCCTGCAATTTGGTTCTGCAATCTAATTATGTTACTTACCATATGAAAAAAAGTGTAAATTTAGGATGGCACTAGGATTATATTATTAAATAATTAAATGTAAAATAATTTTTACAGTCCTCTAAATACTTAATATATCCAAAATTTTCAGTAATAATAATAGCAAACATATGATATTTGTCACTTTGGCTATGTTCTCTTTTTGACATTTTTAATAGCATTTTTTATTACTCAATTACATTTATAGTTGTACAATTATCATCACAACCAAATTTATAACATTTCCATCCCGAACCCCTGGCACATCCCGCCACCCTCCTGTTAGGCTATATTCTAAAAATTTATGTTAATTTATTACTTGGCCTTTGAAGTTTTACAGTTGACATCAATAACACTTTCCTCTTCTTCCAACCTTGATTGTTATCTGCTGGGTAAAAGTATAGTATGGTACAGAGCTCTTCATTATTGAGCAATGTTCTGCTCCCTTCCCAGAGAAAATGATTTTCCGATACTCCTCATTCACACTGGCTTAATTTTCTTTAGTTGCAATTTTAAATAAATATGGTCAAAAATACTAGGTCTAAACTTTTTATGTTTATAGATCTAATAAAACTACAAACTCAATTTTCAAATTAAAATGAATAAATCTATAAAATTATCAAAGTTCTATTGTTCCTTTTGTACAGTAGATAATTTTTAAATCTAATAACTGCTATTTTGACAGACCCATCAATCTCATAATGTGTCCCAGAGTGTAACCCAGGAAGATTTTAGTTATTACCTAATGAAAAATTCTTACTTGAAGCAAATAAAAATTTAACACACAAAATGTGTCTGTAATAATAAATCATATTTTTATCTAATTAAGTGAATTAAGAAATAAATATATCACACTATATAAAGGTCTTCTTATCATGCTCAGAAGTCACTACTCAACTTCAGCTGCTTGTTGAGGTTTCCATGCAAATACAGTGGTCAGTTGTTAACCTTGACCATATTTAACAACCAGCAACATCTAACACAGTTGATGACTGCCCTTCTTGCAACATATTGGTAGGTGGCTTTCTATATACCATGCTCCTCTTGGTTTTCTCCCTACCTCTCTTGCAGCTCCTTTTCACTTTCCTTTTTTGATTTACCTAATTTCCACGACCTCTAAAATTAGAGCTCTAGGGCTCAGTCTTCTCTATATTCTTTCCTATCTATCCCCACTATTCAGAATTTTAACTCATTCTTTTTCCACAGCCATGCCATCATATATGGCCACTAGCCTCTCTCAGTCGGATTACTGCAACAGTTTCCTAACTGACTCATTGTTCTTATTTTGGACCTTTACTACCTATTTTTGACAATGCAACTAGTGATTTTTTCCCACAAATATTTCACATCACTTTAACCCTCTACTCAGAGTCTATCAGTGGTTCAACATCATACTCAGAATAAATCTAAAATTCTGTGGTGGCCTTAGATATCTACTCAATCCCATCCTATGCCTTTTCTGTCCTTTTTTTTTTTCCCCAGTTGTACCCATAGCATATGGAAATTCCCAGGCAAGGGATCACATATGAGCTACAGCTTCAGCAACACCAAACCCTTAACCCGCTGTGCCATAGAAACTCCCTTATTTACTATTTATTGCCTGTCTTTCCTCACCAAATGCACACTCCATGAGGCAGGTATTTTTGTGTGCTAATTTTTCCTCTATTCCCAGTGCCTGACAAAGTGACCATCATACGAAGACTTATTATCAATATCTTAGAAAATAGTAAAAGCAAAATAATTCATTTTACTACAAGGTTAGATGTGGGCCAATTGTTGCTTTCATTAGAAAATGTTGAACTAATGTCAGCTATATAGGGTTTATTCAAGCAGAACTCTCAAACTCATAAGAATATATCTGCAAACTTTTACATAGTAGAAACACTGGCATACAGCTTAATTTCATTGTCTTTGGGCTTTAAAGAATTGGTTTAAAACCTAGTTATGGTACCTGCTAACCCTGCAACATCTGGCTGATACTTAACCACTCTAGGCATCAATTTACACATCTGCAAAATGAGTATGAAATTTCATATGATTACTATGAGGGTTTAATGAAACAAATTATTCGACTATAATATTTATTATTTAATTATAATTGTATTTTTAGTTTTAGCATTATTATTACAAGACCTCTATGACAAGCATCTGTGTTACTAGTTAGTGACAGAGACTGTGATTATCTGATTTAAAGCAAACCTGGCTGACTCAAGAGAAACTCAAAACTGTGATAGCGTCCTCGGTATTATCCCACTTCTAACCATTTGAACAACCATTCTTCATTAAAAAAAAAAAACAAACACTTATTTTAATTCTATTCCTGTTAAGAGACTGAGATAAAAGGAGGATTTTAGAAATAAAGGATCATTTCAGTTTCATAATTAGATATTCATTCAGTGCAGGGACTTTGTAAGTGAATGTTTCTGAAAATATGACATTCCCTAATAAAGCTCCATGGATCTATACCCTTTTCTAAAACATTTTATTGAAGTATGGTTGATTGACAATGTTTCATTAGTTTCAGGTGTACAGCAAAGTGATTCAGTTATACATACATATATTTATACACACACGTATATATACACATATATATTTTTCAAATTCTCTTGTAGATTCTTTTCCATTATAGGTTATTATAACATATTGAATATAGTTCCTTGTGCCACACATTAGGTCCCTATTGTTTATCTATTTTATATATAGTAGTGTGTATATGTTAATCCCAAACTCTTAATGTACCTCTTCCCCACCCCCACCTTTCTCCTTTGGTAACCATGAATTTGTTTTCTAGGTTTGTAAGTCTATTTCTAGTTCGCAAAAGGTCCTTTTTTTTAAATTCCAGATATAAATGACATCATACAATATTTATCCTACTCTGTCTGACTTCACTTAATATCTAGGTTCATTTATGTTGCTGCAAATGACATTATTTTATCCTTTTTATGGCTAATACTGCACTGTATATACATAACACATCTTTATGCATTCATCTGTTGATGGACCTTTTTAGATTGCTTCCATGTCTTGGAAGCAAGACATGTTCTTCATTGAACACTGGGGTGCATGTATCTTACTGAATTAGAGTTTTCTATAGATATGTGCCTAGGCGTGGGATTGCTGGATCATATAGTAACTCTATTTTTAGTTCTTTTAGCAACCTCCATACTGTTCTCCATAGTGGCTACATCAATTTACATTCCACCAACAGTGTAGGAGCGTTCCTATTTTTTCCGTATCCTCTCCAGCATTCATTACTTGTAGACTTTTTGATGATGGCTATTCTGACTGGTGTGAAGTCACTGTACTTTTCATTTCTCTAACAATTAGTGATGTTGAGCATCTTTTCACATGCCTGTTGGCCATCTCCATGTCTCTTTTGGAGAAATGTCTTTTTAGATCCTCTGAGCATTTTTTGATTGGGTTGGGTTTTTGTTTGCTATTTATATTGAGCTGCACAAGCTATTTATGTATTTTGGAGATTTATGCCTTCTCAGTAGCATAATTTGCAAATATTTTCTTCCATTCCACAGGTTGTCTTTTCATTTTGTTCATGGTTTCCTTTGCTATGCAAAAGCTTTTAGTTTACTTAGATTCCATTTGTTTACTTTTGCTTTTATTTCCATTACTCTAGGAGACAGATCTAAAAAATAATTGCTGAGATTTGTCAAAAAGTATTCTATCTACATTTTCCTCTAGTAGTTTTAGAGTATCTGTTCTTATATTGAGGTCTTTAATCCATTTTGAGCTTATTTCTGTAAATGGTGTTAGAGGATGTTCTAATTTCATTCTGTTTCACTTAGCTGTCTAGTTTACCAGCATCACTTATTGAAGAGACTATCTTTTCTCCACTGTATATTCACAGCTCCTTTGTCAGTTAATTGACCACATGTGTGTGGGTTTATTTCTGGGCTTTCTATCCTGTTCACTGATCTTTGTGTCTGTTTTTGTACCAGTTACATATTTTGATTCTGTGCTTTGCAGTATATTTTGGGTCAGGGAGCCTGAATCCTCTAAGTTCCATTTTTCTTTTTCAAGACTGCTTTGGCTATTTGGCGTATTTTGTGTTTCCATACAAACTTAAAAAATTTGTTCCAGTTCTGTTAAAAATGCCATTGGTAATTTGATAGGAATTGCACTGAATTTGTAGACTGCCTTGGGTAGTATGGTCATTTTAACAATATTGATTCCTCCAATCCAAGAACATGGTTTATATTTCCATCTGTATCTTCTTCAATTTCTTTCATCAGTATCTTACAGTTTTCAGAGTACAACTCTTTTGCCTCCATAGCTAGGTTTATTCCTAGGTATTTTATTCTTTCTCATGCAATGACAAATGGGATTGCTTCCTTAATTTTGTTTTCTTATATTTTGTTTTTAGCATATAAAAATGCAACAGATTTCTGTATATTAATTTTGTATCCTGCAACTTTACCAAATTCATTGATGATTTCTAGTAGTTTTTTGGTAGCATCTTTAGAACTTTCTATGTATACCATGTGTCAACAGCGACAGTTTTACATTTCCAATGTGGATTCCTTTTATTTCTTTTTATTCTATGAATGCTTTAGATAGGATTTCCTAAACTATGTTGAATAAAACTGGTGAGGATGGGCATCTTTGTCTTGTTTCTGATCTTTGTGTAAATGCTTTTAGCTTTTCATTGCTGAGCATAAAGTTAACTGTGGGTTTATCATATATGGCCTTTACTTATGTTGAGATATGTTTCCTCTATGCCCACTTTTTGGAGAGCTTTTATCATACATGGATGTTGAGTTTTGTCAAAAGCTTTTTCTCCATCTATTGAGATGATCCTATGGTTTTAATTCTTCCATTTGTTAATATGGTGTATTACACTGATTGATTTGTGGATATCAAAAAATCTTTGCATCCTTCGGATAAATCCCACTTAATCATGGTGTATGATCATTTTAATGAATTTTGGATTTAGTTTGCTCATATTTTTTGAATATATGTTCATCAGTGATACTGGCCTGTAATTTTTTTATTTTTTACTTTTTTTTGTCTTTTGTTGTTTTTAGGGCCACACCTGTGGCATGTGGAGGTTCCCCGGATAAAGGTCTAATTGGAGTTACAGCTGCCAGCCTATGCCACAGCCAGAGCAATGTGGGATCTGAGTTGCGTATACAACCTACACCACAGCTCATGGCAACACCGGATCCTTAACCCACTGGGCAAGGCCAGGGATTAAACCTGCAACTTCATGGCTCCTAGTCAGATTTGTTTATGTTTTGCCACAACGGGAACTCCCTGTAATTTTCTTTTTGTGTGTTATATCTCTGTCTAATTTTGGTGTCAACATGATACTGGCTTCATAGAATATATTCAGAAGTGTTCCTCCCTCTGCAATTTTTTGGAATCATTTCAGAAAGACAGATGTTAACTCTTCTCTAAATATTTGTTAGAATTCACCTGTTAAGCCATCTGGTTCCAGATTTATGTTTGTTGGAAATTTTAAAATTAATGATTCAATTTTACTACTGATAATTTGTCTGTTCAAATTTTCTATTTCTTCCTTGCTAGGTTTTGGAAGATTGTACCTAAGAATGTCTCCATATCTTTTAGGTTTTCCATTTTATTGGCATATAGTTGTTCCTGGTAGCTTCTTATAATATTTGTATATCTGTGGTGTCAGTTTTAAATTCTTTCCATTTATGATTTTATTGATTTGGGCCCTCTCCCTTTTTTTTCTTGATAAGTTTGGCTAAAGATTTATCAATATTGTTTATCTCTTCAGAAATCCAGCCTTCAGTTTTCTTTCTTTCCATTATTAGTCTCTACCTTTTTTTTGGGGGGGGTATGGAGGTTCCCAGGCTAGGGGTCGAAGTGGAGCTACAGCTGCCAGCCTACACCACAGCCACAGCAATGCAGGATCTGAGCTGTGCCTGCAAACTACACTGCAGCTCAAAGCAACACCAGAGCCTTAACCCACTTATTAAGGCTCAAACCTGCAACCTCATGGTTCCTAGTCTGATTCATTTCCACTGCATCACAATGGGAACTCCTTCTTAGTCTCTTTTTCATTTATTTCTGCTATGCTACTTATTATTTTTTTCCTTCTATTAATTACAAATTTTGTTTCTCTTTCTCTAGTTGCTTTAAGTGTAAGGTTAGGTTGTTTGAGATTTTTCTTGCTCTTTGAGATAAGCTTATATTGCTATAAACTTCCCTCTTAGAATTACTTTTGACTCTGTCCCATAAATTTTCAGTTTTTGTATTTTCATTTTGATTTGTCTCTAGGTATTTTTAGATTTCTTCCTTTGTTTCTTCAGTGATCCATTAGTTGTGCTGTTGCATATTGTTTGGCTTCCAAGTGTTTGTGTTTTTTGCAATTTTATTCTTGGAGTTGATTTCCAATCTCATTACACTGTGGTTGCAAAAGATCCTTGTTATGATTTCACTCTTCTTAAATTTACCAAAGCTTGCTTTGTGACCCAGCATGTGATCTATCCTGGAGAATGTTCCACGTGCACTTGAGAAGAAAGAGTATTCAGCTACTTTCAGATGGAATGCTCTTAAAAACCAATTAAGACCATCTAATCAAATGTGTCATTTAGGACTTGTGTTTACATATTGATTTTCTGTCTGGATGATCTGTCCAATGATGTAAGTGGGGTATTAAAATTCCCATTATTGTATTACCTAATTTCTCCATTGATTTCTATTAATATTCGCCTTATATATTGAGGTGCTCCTATGTTGGGTGCATATATAATTTCTATGTCTTTCTTAGACTGACCCCTTGATCGTTGCTCAGTCTCCTTGTCTCTTATAACAACTTAAAGTCTATTTTGTCTGATATGAGAATTGCTCCTCCAGCTTTCTTTTGATTTCCATTTGCGTGGAATATTATTTTCTATCCCCTCACTTTGTCTGTATGTGTCTCTAGATCTGAAGTGAGGCTCTCATAGGCAGCAAAAATACAGGTCTTGTTTTTGTATGTACTCAGGCAGTCTGTGTCTTTTGTTTGGAGCATTTAGTCTGCTTGTATTTAAGGTAATTATCCATATGTACATTCTTATTGCAATTTTGTTAAGTGTCTTGGATTTGATAATGTAGGTCATTTTTTCCCTTTTTTTTAGCCATTTTGTTTTGTTTTAGGTCCACACCTCTGACATATATAAATTCCCAGGATAGAGGTCAAATTAGAGCTGCAGCTGCCGGCCAACACCACAGTCACAGGAATACGAGATCTGAGCCACAACTGTGACCTATGCCACAGCTTGCAGCAACACTGGGTCCTTAACCCACTATGCAAAGCCGCAGATTGAACCCACATCCTCATGGATACTAGTTGGGATTTTAACCCACTGAATCACAATGGGAACTCTCATTTCTTCCTTTTTTCTCATCTCTTATGATCTGATGATCATCTTTAATGCTATGTTTAGGTTATATCTTTTCTGTGTATATACCTATTATAGATTCTTGGTTTGCAGTTACCATATAGTAGATTCTTAATTCATATTAAAGTATAAAAACTATTTAATTACCATATAAAATTCCTAAAAGTCTCAGAGATTGGATTAAGATGGCAGGAGTACTGGAGCTCAACTTCTCTCCCAAAAAACAGCAAAACTACAACGAAATGCTGAGCAACCTTCAAACAAATGGACTGTAAACTTCCAAAAAAGATACTCTGATCTGGAAGACAAAGCAGAGACCACATCAAGAGGTAGGAGGGGCAATTACACAATAGAAGCAACCTCATACCTCCCAGGTGGGAAGCCCCATAGACTAGAAAGTAACTGCATCACAGAGACTCACCTACAGGACTGAGAGTTCTGAGCCTCACGTCAAATCCCCACACCTGGGGATCTGGCACAGGCAGAAAGAGCCCCCAGAGCATCTGGCATTGAAGGCCAGAGGGGCTTGTGTGCAGGAGCTCCACAGGACTGGGGGAAACAGAGACCCCATTCTTGAAAGCCACACACAGACTTTCACGTGCACTGGGTCCCAGGGAAAAGCAGTCTCCATAGGAATCCGGGTGCAAACTGACTGCAATTCTTGGAGGATCTCCTGGGAAAACAGGGGTGACTGTGGCTTGTGGTGGGGAAGGGCATTGGAGGTGAAGCACTCTGGAACATTCATTACCCTGAATTTCCCTGGAGGTGGCCAATTCTGGGAAAATCTGTTCCCTCCCATCAGTGCTGAGAAGCCCCAGGCAAAACAATAATCCAGGTGGGATCTCAGCCCCACCCATCAGTAAACAGGCTGCCTAAAGACCCCTCAGGCACACAGCCAGCCTCTAATCTCATCCAGAGACAAAGCCCCACCCATCAGAGGGACAGGAATCAACCCCATATACCAGTGAGCAGGCATCACTCCCAGCCATCAGGAAGCCTACAGCAAGCCCCCTCCATACAAACTTTAGCCACAGGGGAGGCAAACACCCAAAGGAAGAGAGGCTACAACTCTATTGTCGACACAAAGGTCACCACACCAAAAACATATAAAAATGAAAAGACAGAAAACTATAACTCAGATAAGGGAGAAAGAGAAAAGCCCAGAAAAACAGCTTCGTGATGAGGAGATTATCAGCCTCCCAGAAAGAGACTTTAGACTGTTGATGCTGAAGATGATGCAAGGCATTGGAAATAGACTGGAGGAAACACTGAGCAAAGAAATACAAGCTGTAAAAATTAAACAAGAAGAGATGCAAAATAACTGAAATAAAAAATTCATTAGAAGCAGCCAACAGTACAATACAGGAGACAGAAGAACGAATCACTGAGGTGGAGGACAGATTAGTGGAAATCACTAATGCGGAAGAGAAAAGAGATAAAAGATTGAAAGGAAATGAGCAGAGTCTCAGAGAACTCTGGGATAACGTTAAACACACCAACATCCGTATTAAACGGGTGCCAGAGGGAGAAGAGAGAGAGAAGGGGACAGAAAAAATATTCGAGGAGATTAGAGCTGAAAACTTTCCTAATATGGGAAAGGAACCACTCACTCAAATCCAGGAAGTGCAATGAGTACCACATAAAATAAACCCAAGGAGGAACACCCCCAGACACATATTAATCAAAATGACCAAAATTAAAGACAAAGAGAAAATATTGAAAGCAGCTAGGGAAAAGAAACAAATGATACACAAGGGAACCCCAATAAGATTATCAGCAGATTTTTGAAACCCTGCAGGCCAGAAGGGAGTGGCAAATATACTTAATGTGATGAAAGGGAAAAACTTTCAACCAAGATTACTTTACCCAGCAAGGCTCTCATTCAGATTTGAAGGAGAGATCAAAACCTTTACAGATAAGAAAAAGCTAAGAGAGGTCTACAACACTAAACCAGCTTTACAACAAATCCGAAAGAAACTTCTCTAGGCAGAAAAAAAAGGCCACAACTAGAAACAAAAATACCACAAATCACAATGCCCACCAATAAAGGCATATGTACAGTAAAGATACTAAATCATCCATGCACAATTATGCTACCAAAATCAGAAATCATGAGAAGAGAGCCCAAATGCAGGTCACTGGAGAAGCACGTGCAATTAAGATACCAACAACTTAATACAATCTCAGTTATACATAGACACCCATATCAAAACTTCAGGGTAACTGCAAACCAAAAGTCTACATTGACACACAAACAAATCAGAAAAATCAACTCAAATACAACATTAAAGATAGCCATCTTGTGAGAGGAGACAACAAGAGAATAAGGGGGAAAAAAAGAGCAACAAAACCCCCAAACACTTAATACAATGGCTTAAGGACATATATATCAATAATTACCTTAAATGTTAATGGACTGAAAGCCCCAACCAAAAGACATAGACTAGCCGAATGGATACAAAACCAAGACCCATATATATGCTGTCTTCAAGAGACCCACTTCACTTCTAGAGACACATACAAATTGAAAGTGAGAGGATGGAAGAAAATACTCATTGCAAACGAGCATCAAAAGAAAGGTGGAGTAGCAATACTGCTACCAGACAAAATAGACTTTAAAATGAAGAACATTTTAAGAGACAAGGAAGGGTACTACATAATGCTCAAAGTATCAATCCAAGGAGAATATATAACGATTTTAAATATCTATGCACCAAACATAGGATCACCACAGTATATAAGGCAACTGCTAAAAACCTGAAAAGAAGGAATCAAAAATAACACCATCATAGTGGGGGATTTAACACCCCACTTACAGCAATGGACAGGTCATCCAGACAGAAAATCAATACTGAAACACAGGCCCTGAATGAAGCATTAGATCAGATGGACTTAATAGATATTTATAGGACATTCCATCCAAAAGCAACAGAATACACATTCTTCTTAAGTGTGCACGGAACATTCTCCAAGACTGATCACATCCTGGGCTACAAATCAAGCCTCAGTAACTTTAAGAAAATTGAAGTCATTTCAAGCATCTTCTCTGACCACAATGCTATACAACTGGAAATCAACAACAAGAAAAAAATGGCCAAAAATACAAATACGTGGAGACTAAACAACATGGTACTGCTAAATAACCAATGGATCACTGAAGAAATCAAAGAGGAAATTAAAAAATACCTAGAAGCAAATGACCACAAAGACACGACACCCCAAAACCTCTGGGATGCAGGAAAAGCACTTCTAAGATGAAAGTTTAGAGCAATACAAGCCTACCTCAGGAAACAAGAAAAAGCTCAAATAAACAACCTAACTTTACATCTAAAGCAGCTAGAGAGGAAAAACCAGACAAGACCTAAAGTTAGTAGAAGAAAAGAAATCATAAAGATCAGAGCAGAAATCAACGAAATAGAAACAAAGAAAAGCAAAGATCAATGAAACTAAAAGCTGGTTCTTTGAAAAGATCAACAAAATTGATAAATCTTTAGCCAGACTTATCAAGAAAAAAAGAGGACACAAATCAATAAAATTATAAATGAAAAAGGAGAAGTAACAACAGACATCACAGAAATACAAAGGATCATAAGAGACTACTATATGCAACTATATGGCAATAAAATGGAAAACCTAGAAGAAACAGATAAATTCTTAGAAAAGTGCAATCTCCCAAGACTAAACCAAGATGAAATAGAAAATATGAATAGACCAATCACAAGTTCTGAAATTGAAACTGTGATTTAAAAACTTCCAACAAACAAAAGTCCAGGACCAGATGGTTTCACAGGTGAATTGTATCAAACATTTAGAGAAGAGCTAATGCCTATCCTTCTGAAACTCTTCCTAAAATTGCAGAAGAAGGGACACCTCCAAACTCATTCTATGAAGCAGCCATCACCCTGATACCAAACCAGAAAAGGATATCACAAAAAAAGAAAATTACAGGCCAATCTCACTGATGGACATAGATGCAAAACTTCTCAACAAAATACTAGCCAACACAATCCAACAATACATTAAAAGGATTGTACACCACGATGAAGTGGGATTTATCCCAGGGATGCAAGGATTCTTCAATATCCACAAATCAATCAGTGTGATATCCTACGTTAACAAACTGAAGAAAAAAACCATATGATCCTCTCCATAGATGCAGAAAAAGCCTTTGACAAAATCCAACACCCATTTCTGATAAAAACCCTTCAGAAAGTGGACATAGGGGGAACCTACCTCAACATAATCAAGGCCATCTATGATAAACCCAGAGCTCACATCATTCTCAATGGTGAAAAGCTGAAAGAATTCCCCCTGAGATCAGGAACAAGACAGGGATGTCCACTCTCGCCACTACTATTCAACATAGTTCTGGAAGTCCTAGCTACAGCAATCAGAGAAGAAAAAGAAATAAAAGGAATCCAATTTGGAAAGGAAGAAGTAAAACTATCACTTTTTGCAGGTGACATGATACTATACCTAGAGAATCCTAAAGACTCTCCCAGAAAACTGTTAGAGCTCATCAATGAATTTGGCAAAGTTGCAGGATACAAAATTAATACACAGAAATCAACTGCATTTCTATATACCAACAATCAAAGATCAGAAACAGAAATTAGAAAAGCAATCCCATTTACCATCGCATCAAAAAGAATCAAATACTTAGGAATAAAGCTGCCTAAAGGGACAAAAGTCCTGTACTATGAAAATTCTAAGGCGCTGATGAAAGAAATCAAGGATGACTTGAACAGGTGGAAAGACATACCATGCTCTTGGATTGGAAGAGTCAATATTATCAAAATGACTATATTAACCTAGGCAATCTACACATTCAATGCAATCCCTATCAAATTACCAAGGACATTTTTCATGGAACTAGAAATAAATATTTTAAAATTTGTCTGGAAACACAAAAAAACCCAGAATAGCCAAAGACATCCTGAAAAAGAAAAATGGAGCTGGAGGAATCAGGCTCCCTGACTTCAGACTCTACTACAAAGCTACAGTCATCAAAACCATATGGTCCTGGCACAAAGACAGAGATATAGATCAGTGGAACAGGATAGAAACCCCAGAATTAAATCCACACCTCTATAGTCAACGAATCTATGACAAAGGAGCCAAGAATATACATGGGACAAAAGACAGCCTCTTCAATAAGTGGTGCTGGGAAAACTGGACAGCTACATGTAAAAATATGAAACTAGAACACTTCCTAACACCATGCACAAAAATAAACTCAAAATGGATTAAAGATCTAGATATAACACCAGATACTATAAAACTCTTAGAGGAAAACATAGGCCAAACACTCTCTGACATAAAGGATAGCAACATCTTCTCAGATCCTCTGTCAGAGTAAGGACAATAAAATAGAAATAAACAAATGGGACTTAATGAAACTTCAAAGTTTCTGCACAGCAAAGGAAACCCTAAACAAAATGAAACGACAACCCACAGAATGGGATAAAATATTTGCAAATGATTCAACTGACAATGTATTAATCTCCAAAATTTACAAACACCTCCTTCAGCTCAAAGAAACAATCAACCCCATCAAAAAATTGGCAGAGGATCTAGGCAGACAATTCTCTAAAGAAGACATGCAGATGGCAACTAAACACATGAAAAGATGTTCAACATCACTCCTCATCAGAGAAATGCAAATCAAAACCACTATGAGGTACCACCTTACACCAGCCCAAATGGCCATCTTCAAAATGTCTACTAACAATAAGTGCTGGAGAGGGTGTGGAGAAAAAGGATCCCTATTACACTGTTGGTGGGAATGCAAACTGGTGCACCGACTGTGGAAAACAGTATGGATATTCCTCAGAAAACTCAAAATAGAATTAACATTTGATCCAGCAATCCCACTCCTGGGCATCTATCCAGAAGAAACCATGACTCCAAATGACACATGTGCTCCACTGTTCATTGTAGCACTCTATGCAATAGCCAGGTCATGGAAACAACCTAAATGCCCATCGCAGAGGAGTGGATAGGGAAGATATGGTACATACACACAATGGAATATTACCTAGCCATTAAAAGGAACGAATTACCAACATTTATAGCAACATGGATGGACCCAGAAATTATCATGCGAAGTGAAACCAGTCAGACAATTAGACAGCAACACTCAATGCTACCTCTTACATATGGAAACTAAAAAGACACAGTGAACCTCTTTGCAGAACAGACAATGACTCACAGACTTTGGAAAACCTTGGTTTTTCAAATAGGACAATCTGGGGGGTGGCGGGAAGTACTGTGGGTTTGGGATACAAAATCTGTAAAATTGACTTGTGATGGTTTATGTACACTTATAATTGAAATAAAATCCATTAAGAAAAAAAATAAAGATAAGAAATTTACCTCCCTGCAAAAAAAAAAAAATTCATAAAAGTCTCAAGTGGATATTTGTTTGTTTTTCCTTTGTAATTGCTTGTGCTGTTGGGTGACATTTTCTAATGTTTATCAAGTACATCATGGGGTTCCATTTTTCTTTAAAGAATTACTGAGATATGAATGACAAATAAATTATAAGGTATTTAAGTATTCGATGGAATGATTTGATATATATATATACATTATGAAAGAATTGCCCCATCAAGTTAATTAACACAGCTATCAATTCACATATTTATCTTGTGTGTGTGCATATTTAATTTGACTCAGCAAATTTCAATTATACAATACAGTGTTAACTACAGTCACCAAGTTATAAATTAGATTCTCACCTTATTCATTGTATAACAAAGTTTGTAACCTCTTGTTGGAGAGAGTCATTGAAAGGACAGGACTAACCTGCTGGTTGAACCAAGAGTTAGACCCAGACAATCAGAGGTTCTTCATCCTCTCCCCTGTCCTTGGAATATACATTCTACTTGCCATTCCCACATGGAAGCCATTTCAAGGATGTAGCCTTGAGAGAGCAATGTGTTTAAAAGGCCATTTGGATGGTAAACGTGACTGAACCCAGTTAAGACCTCTTTAAAAACTTTAAAGAGTCTGATGGGCAGGTGCAGAGATCTACTTATCTTGCAGCTATTAAGACAAACCTGATATGTAAGTTCCCTTGCCTATTAAAACTGTCACCTACCAATCTAAAGCAGTCTTCCTCTCTCTTTGGTCTCGTTTTGTTCTCTGTGCATTGGGGCCTGTTTAAGATTTCAGTGGGAAACTCCTAAGGTTATGAACCAACATCTTTTTCTAGCCTCTTCCTATTCCTCAAATCCCCAGCCGCTGACAACTATTTTCCTACTCTATTTCTGAATTCAACTTTTTAAAAAATTGTTTCTTTCTTTTTTTTCCCCACTTCAGTTCCACATATATGTGATGCCATGTAGTATTTGTCTTTCTCTGTTTGGCTTATTTCACCTAGCATAATGCCCTTCAGTCTCATGCATGTTGTTAAATATGCCAGGATTTCCTTGTATTTTAAGGTTGAATAATATTCCATTCTGTATGTGTGCACACATACACTCACACATATAATCATATTTCTTCACCTATTCATAAACACTTAGGTTGTTTCCATACCTTGGCTATTGTGAATAGTCCTACAATGAACATAAGAGTCATCTATCTCTTTAAGATAACGGTTTCCTCTAGGGTTCTGTTATACTAAGACTTCCCTACCTTCTTTGACTATACCTCAAAATATTAACCTTCAATTAAGTAGGACATCTATCAATTTATTTAATCATGAATATTTTGAACGAAACAACTATTCCTTTAGTTTATATTCTACACTCAAGTGTATTACACAAAGGCAAGGTATTTTCAGTTTAAATAATTTTCTTATGAAAATATCATTAATAGAAATGTTGAACTTAAAAAATAAATTCACAATGAAATCTTCCATTGACGTGGAAACTACCAGTAGATCCTGAGACACAGTTCCATCAAAGCTGAAAATCCTCTTTTCCATTAACTTGATTTTATTAGTGAATCATGCCTGACAGAGTCATCATTTGGGACTCAAAATTAAACTATTATGAATAAACAAGGTATCGTCATCCAGCATCCAGAATAACTCAAGGTCAAAAGTTTTACCAGAATATTTTACAATACAGCAATGCTTAACTTACTCCTTTAGAATTCATAAATTAATTCACTTAATTTTATCTTCCAAATAAAAATGAGCTTTTGTTTCAACTTTCTTTTGCTCCTGAAGCAATATACAGCTACCTTAGTACATTATTTCCCTTATCTCAGTTCAAACTGAGATGGTCATGTGAACGAAATTACTCTTACCTGTCCCTTCCAACCTTTGGATCATACTTTAATGCAAGAGTCCATGGACTGCGACCCTCATTTACTTAGTGTAGTCTATGAGAAAGTATTTCCAACACTTAACTGCCATTCTATTCTATTTTCAGAAATAGAGTTTCTTAGTTCAGTTCTACTACACACTACTTATTGAACATTTACGGACTAGGCACTGTACTACATACGGAGTCAGCAAAAATTATAAATTCTTCATGAACATTTATAACATCTTCATTGCTAATAGTATGTGAGATACATTACACAATTCATACATAATACAAAATGATAAAATAATTTTTAAAATTCTTTTGAAGTAATCTAAATACAAAAATGAGTTAAAAATGGAATAAAAAACAGCAGAAAGTTAAAAATTATAATGCCCTTAAGATTTTTTAGGATTACATCTTTTCTAGATATTGGGACCAAAACCATGAAAAACATTCCTTTAGTTATTCATCTTGATCAAAAAATAAAGTTTAATATATACATCTTCCCCAAGTACTTATTTCACAGTTGGAATTTTCATACATGCTAGATATTTCAGAGTTATGGTTAATTTTTCGAGTGCCTAGAAGGCTAACATTCTGTATTTCTACTTAAAGAAATATCCCTGAGCTTTAGCATTTGATTAGACATTGGGCTAGATTAAAGATGTTTTATGAAATGAAGGCATGATTGGTGGCCTCACTTATACCTCCATGGAGGTAGGGTTGCAAAAATAAGTACCTCAATAGTGAAATGAGAGAATGATGTAACTCAATACAGTAGAACCTCAATACAAACATATCTGAAAAGAACTCTTCTAAATTGATTTATTGAATGACCATGATTAAAATCTCCTATGTACTAGACACAGAGGATGCAAAGATGAAAAAAAAACAAGTTCCCTGTCTCCAGCATATAAAATATTATGTTTCCTTCTGACAGCCTCTGCTACCAACAGCTGTCCTAGGAATAACAGAGCAGAGAAATATGACTCAATGACTCTCACAAGAGGTGATTTTTCTGCTGTGACTTTTATGAAAAAAAGCAAAATCAAGAATCATGTGGACTGCTTTACTCTCAATTAATTAAAAAAAATCCTTCAAGAACAATTCTTTCAAATTATCACTGCTTGACTACAATAATATTTACATTATATAAATAGATCTCCTAAGTGCTAAAGTACATTGCTGGTTCATGAAATCTGAAATTAGAGTGAACAAATAAAGACCTGGAATATAACACCCAAAGGATCACTGACTGTTGATTTAATTGTTGAATGTTTAAAGCAGTATGTACTACTACGAAAAAAATGAAAAAATAAAGATAAGCATCTGGAGCAAATACTTTGATAAATGAAGCATTTCTTTTTTCTATGAACAAAGACTACTTTCCTCTCCAAGGGAAAAATTTCATTAGTATTTCAAAGATAATAAACCAGTAACTTGATCAAACTGTCCCCAGAAGATTAAGTGTCAAATATATAAATGCTATTCATCTGTGAACACCTTTTTCTCCCTTTGAAAAAACAGAGATTCTCATCATTTTCTCTGACAGAAGATAAAAATAGAATTCTGAGAAAATCACCATTCTTTTAATGAAGTTTTTTACTCATTGGAAACCCCAATGTTTCAGCATTTTGCTGACATTTGTGCCTTTTGATTTTAATAGTGCAGCTTTGTCTTTTGGCAGCATGCTCTGACACAGAACCAATTTATATTTGCCTAATTAGAATTCACAAGGCAATGAGAGGTTGGAGATCCCTTAAACCACTTGCCAAAAATCTCCGTTTCATGGCTATAATTCAAATTCTTTAATTCAATGAAAATTTTATTTAAAATTATCCAGCTCAGATAAATCATGACATGGCAATTAAGAGCACACCATTTTGAAATTCAAACTGTTGCCAAATATACATACATATATATATATATATATATATATATATATATATATATATAGTTTTACAATGTAAAATTGGCTTGAGGATAAAAATTACAGGAAGGTGTTCATCCGAACCTCTTGCAGAGAATCAACTGAAGAATCATTAAAGGTAAAAATTGCTTAGTCTTTTAAAGTAATTTGTAATGACAGGTACATCTAGATCATTATGTTCAGAGCCCCTGTTGGATGCCCCTTTGTCTAAGGCTTTCATTTTTCTCACTCTTCCTCCCACTGGTGTTGTTCCTGGATCACACCCAAGACATCTGCTCAGCTGTGTTCTGGTCTTTAAATATGATGATATTGCGATTAGTGGCATAGAATGCTTAGTGCTGAGATGAGGTTGTATAATACAATCCACTGTTACTTACCCTACCCCTTCTGCTCATTTGCTAAGCAGATGGTCAGGGTTAGAGGCACATCTGTGACTATCAAAGAACTGTGTTTTCAGTGCAAATGAAACTGGCCTAAACAGGGCATGAACTCCTGGTCTTTGCCTTGTTTAGTTCTTACTCTAACAAAACAAGATAATCAGTTCAGGTGCCAAGTCAGTAAACTAAGGAAACACTAATTTATGCCCAAGAAGAATATAATCAGTTTCAGGATGGTATTTTTTGTGGCAATATTTATTCAGGCCAACATCCCAGAAAGAAAACAATAAAGACTTCAAAAGTGGAGGACAAAAGACAAAAATTACTTAATGAAAAATGTCTTAAATGCTGTAGGCAGTTACATGAAATAGCAAAGAGAGAAGGAGGGACAGACATAGCTCAGAAATCTAGCAGAAACTCCACAAGGAAATATAAAAACCAGATAGTTACCATGACCATAATGTTGAGCATTATCCTAAGTGCATTACATACATTATTTAACTTAATTCTCAAAATATTCATCCAAAATAGATATTTCTATTCACATTTTACAGGCTGAGGAATATGAGATTCAGAGAAGTTCAGTGACTCTTTCAAAATAAATATCTTCTAGGTCAACATTCTAAAGAAATGAAAGAGGATAAAATAGGGATAACATAAAGTCAGCAATTTAAAAATAATAGCATCAATGAAGTACCTACATTTTAAAAGAACTAAAGAAAAAGAGGTGGAAATGTATTTGAGTATATTCTAATAGAGGCTTCAGAAGATATGAGGTGGGACTAGGACCCTCCAGAACAAGAGGGCCTGTTCTACCAAACTTTTACATTCATTTATAAATTTACACACATGGGTAAATCTTGGTGCTTATGTCTGGGTCAAAATGTGCAGGCCAACATAAGCTAAAGTAGCTTTTTCCAAAATAAATGACAATAAGGATAGCAAATTAGCTGGGTAATAATGATATAAGGAACATGAGGTAATACCTTGAGACCCTGGATAAGAATAACCTGATTAAGATTCAGGAATTGTTGAGATTCCAGTATTAAATATTTCAATTTAAATAAAAAGTAGAAACAGATATTCACACTGGAAATATTTATACACAGATAAAGCTAAAGATTCTGATTAATTTCACAATTTAGACTAAATTAGCTACATAAATAATGCACATATATATAGAAGATAACTATTTTATCTATTGTCACATATATAATGCATAATAAATAGCTGTACAACTACCCATCTTATGCACATGTAAAATTAATTTAGCTATCATAAATCATGTATATACAATTATCAACTCTGCTACAGCTATTTATGTATATTAACCACTTTAGATCTTAAATATCATATGTGCTATTTAGGATAATGATTATCCACTGTAGTTAACAGTTTATATGTTCTTTATACTGTCTTTTTAGGAGCTCAAGGAGGAAAATTGTGATGTTCCTTACGTTAATTATTCAATGTAAATAGGACTACATTATTAAACTATTAATATCTGTCTCTCCTATGAGACAGGTCCATGAGGTCTGGAACTCTATGTGTTTTCATGTATTATTGATCTCCTGCACCTAATACTAAGGCAAAAATATAATTAAATCTATTTTTAAAAGAAAGCAAAACCATAAAATTCCTAAAATTTAAAGCCGGGAAAACCTGATAATAAAATATTGCCAATTCATACTTAATAATTACTGAGAGCTAATACACCAAAAATTTATTGTAAGAAAATTAATGTCAATGAAGCAAAAAAAAGCTTAAAAATAGAAAGCTGAAAGTTCAAAATAAAATTTGAGATATAAATTCTTTTAAAAATATGACTTTTATAGATGTAGAACTTCAATATTAGACAAATGTCAAAGCAAGATTTCTTTGAAATAAAGATCTATATCTCATAGTTTTGTCTCATGGATGACTGGGAATATTTTATCATTCTCTTCTTTTTACAAGGCTGGTTTGTTGAGAATTATCAGAGTAGCAACACTTTCATATTTGGAAGTCTCTAGCCCATAAATAGACTACACGTGGGAAGTTCAATTGATAATGGCGCAGTTTGACGCCAGTATGAAAACCTTAAACACTGGATATTTAAGAACAAGTTGTATGAAGAAAAGAGGTTTCTTATTTATGACTAATTTGCCATGGCTAACACAAAGTAATAGTGTTACTTTACTATTCCCTTCTTGGATCATTTTCACTGCTTGCTTTGTCCACTTGTCATAATCTAGAGAGATGCAAAACACTACAGCTTTAGCCCAGTATGTATACTGAAACGAAATAGTTCCTTGCTCATTATTTTAATGTTGGAAAACATTTTTGTTTTACTCTTATCTATTGTTTTACTCTTATCTATTACTGTGCAAGAACTGGCTCCAGTCAAGAAGAAGGGTATAAAGAATTTACTAGATAGGGAAGTCTACCATAATATCACTTTTGGGGGATTCCCTCTCCTTGTTGCCTAGATTCTTGCTAGAGACCCTTTATGTACTTTTTAACCTCATTTTCTGCTTGTGTGACAATACTCTGATGTATCAACACTTGGTTCAAGATCCCAGGTCTATGTCAATTATCACTCTCACCATTTCTTTAGCACTTTCCCATCCTGTTGCCTGTTCTTTTTCTGCATTCTTAGCCTTTAAACAGTGTCTTTATTTTGAACTCTCACACTCAAATACAATTCATTTCAACAGATGGTATTCCACTAAGTGCCAGGGATTGTGATAGGCTCTGAGAACACAAACCTGAAAAATTATCCACTTTTCTCCAAGTACTGTTGCCTTTGTTTCCTCTCCACTCTCCTACTGCTATAACCTTCTGCCAGCTGGCTTCCATTATCACTGCTCTACTGGAACTGTTCTCTCCAAGACTGCCAATGGTTTCCTTGTTCCAAAATTAAATACTTGTTTTAAATAATTTAATATTTCCATTCTCCTTGATTTCTTATTTTTGGTTCTGTTGAGCATCCACTTGCAATTCTGCCACCTCATCTTATTACAATATATCAATTGTACTCCAGCCTCTACAACTGCTTCATTTTATTTTCCTTTGTATCATTTTACTGACCAACCTAAGTTTGCCTAATATTAGATCTTAATTTTCTGTCCTCACTTTTCACTGTCTTCCAAAATCAAAACAAACAAAAACATCTAACTTCGACTTAAATTCATACAGAACTATATTTTATTTATCCTGTTTTATTCATTCACTAAGCATTTTAATTTATCTGTTAAGTGTGCTCTTTTATCTAAACTTTCTACCTGTGAAGTGAGGAAGTAGATTAAATCTTTGAACAATCATGACCTCTAAAAATTCTAAGATAGGAGAACATCAAATCTAACTTGCCTTTCAAGTTCCCCATTCACATTTATAGTTGCTTGCTTTCTTCAGCATTTTTATCACCACTAGAATGTTCTAGTACAAAATGCTTTTAATATTAACACATCCGTAGTCTAATGATTTTTCTCCCCTAATCCAGCCTCTCTTTTATATAACCACATTTTTATTAGAAATACCTTGAACATAAACCTGAATTTAAGGGCAAGCAAAGTCTATTTGGGAAAAAAAAAAAGATAAACCTCATCTTTCTTTGAAATATTACCATTGTTCAAATCATTCAGACCTGGCAACCTGGAATAATTTTTGCGTTTCCTCTCTTCACTTTCCAGATAAAAGAACTTTCCAAATACTCAATACTTAGCTTCAGCAATAAAAGCAACAGTAACTAAAACCTGATTTTAGAATGTCACTTGGAAGTTTACAATGCTTCCTCCCACATATTATGTAATTAAATGGAGAGGAGATAGGTGTGTAAGTAAATCACAGTACTACCTCATCATAAGCCTGTGAGTTTGATCCCATTTAATAGCCGGACATGCTGAGGCTGAATTAAGTGATTTACAATTCAGAAGTTATACTAACCTTTCTACACCATCATGACACTGCTTCATGATATACACTTTCAAACTTGTGTTTTTTTCCTATATCTACTACTTATATAGTTTAGATCTTATTATTGCCAACTTAAATGAGTAGCACTATTTATTTTGTACCACTACATCTTTGCTATTTCTTTGTACTATTCACTTTGCTCATTGTTATCATTAACTTCTGCACAATACTTCATCTAAAATAAGCTCTTTTCTGATTATAAAATGGAAAAAGAGATTCCCAGATACCTGAGGATACATATTATTTTCTGTCTTTTGGTATTTATTATTTTGGAAGAAAAATCTGAGGCCCTTTTAAATTTTGGGTTTATTGAAGATAAGTTTTGTTCTTTATTGGATGTTTGTAATAATTCACCTACATTTGCACAAGTTTATATCTAAATCATTGGATTATTTTAGAAGACTATGTTTTAAGTTACTTGTGTTTGTTTATAATGCTCTCCTCTCCTTCCAGAATTCATATAACAAGGAAAATTTGGCTTCTGCACTTGTTTTTATTTTGCTAAGATATTTTCTCATTTTTAATTTGTGAAAAGGGGAATAGAAGAATGAGGCAAAAAAGTATGAAAAGTAATAAAGTAAAACTTCACTTTAAAAAATTAGAAAAAGCAAAATACACATAAAGTTCAAAAGATGAAAAATCACATAAAATTTAGAACAGACTTTATGAAATAGAAAGCAAAAAAGAGCACAGAGAGTTTCAACAAAGTCAAAAGTTGGCTCACAGAAAAGACAAACAAGATCAACAAACTTTTTGCAAGACTAATAATGACTTAAAATCACTCTAAATTTTAAGAAACACCTTAGAGGAGTAATTTAAGTACTGCACTGGTCTTTAGGAGCTAATTCTTTCAATTCTTAATATTTAACAACTGTTTCTCCTCAGTGAAATGTAAATATACTGTGGGGTCTAGATTTACATTTAAAGTAGTAATTGAGACTACCTGTATGGAAGCTAAATACTATAGAATACAATTTGCGAATAAAAAAAAATTAGATTTCTGTTCCTGAGACATCTTAAGTTTAAAATGGTTGGGAGGAAAATTCATTTGATTTATTTGGGAGACACAAAATTTCAGCTTAATAAACCTTTGTTGAGTGGATCAGTTGTAGGGCAATGCTTGAAAGCTCTTTCTGTCAAATTCCTAAAGAGAGGTCCTTTGTCAAGATTCAAGAAATTCATCTGTGAATTCTCAAGTCTGAGATTTTAAAAAGGTTAAGAAGTATATATTGTTTGTGAAGGTATATATACATATATATATATGGTTTTTTCTTCAAATATGTGTGAGTATATATATATATATATATATGTACACACATACATCACTTATTGCTCCTTTCTTCTGTAATGTCTTCAGCATACTTTCTAATAGATTTCATTTAATTAGATTTGAAACATTCATGGAGAAACATTTCTAATAAATCTCTTAATTTTACCTTTGATAGTGTCAAACAACCACTTGTATGCTCACTATTCACCACGACACATGAGATTTAGCATTTACATAGCCCATTAAAGAAGGGAAGTTAAAAATATCTCATATTTTAAGAGCAATGAAATCACAATTTTCAGATGTCCTTCCACTAATGAAATCTGTGGCCTCTGAGCAATACACTCTTCTGTACTAAGGGAGAGATGACTTATATGAAGACTCCTGGCTTGCAAAAACAACATGACATGTTTATTTACTGAGGTTTTAGTTTTTCTTCTATTCCACTGAAAAATGAAGACTATATTAGATATTAAATAAGTACACTGACTTTTGTCAAAGCTGATAGCTACATTGTGTGTGTCTGTGTGTGTGAGAGAGAGAGAAAAAAAGAGATTTCAATGCTATTAAAGCACTATCTCCTTTAATGCTTTTTTTTAAGATAAACTTTTTCATAATGAGTCAGAAATAGCTATATTCAATGAAGAAAAAAGAAGGATAAATAAGAAAGGTTTGGGGATGGCATATTCAAGGAATCCGAAAAATATGATGATCCATTATTCCTTTCAGTTCACGAACCATATGTTTGGCTTTCCTATCTAGAGGATATAGAACACAGATGAAATCTAGGAGACTTATTCCATCCTTAATTTAAATATATATATATATATATATCTTTAAAAAAGTTGAACTATTATAAATGATACAGAAATGTATAAGCATTCTTTGTGACTAGTAGCAGTACTGAAATTTCAATATAAAAGACATTAGTTTTATAAGTTCATATCCAATTTGCTCAGCATAAATGAATTTTGGGGCCTCTGTGTATTAAGGAGAGCTCAATTAAATAAGCTAACAAAACCAGACATTCATTCCTTAAATCAAGACATTTCTCCTTTACAAAAAAAAAAAAACAAAAAACAAAATAAAGACGAACTCTCATTTTAATCCCTCAAATCAGAAGTGAAATATGACACAGAAATTCATTAAAAAATGTGATTGAATGCCACATTAAGCATAAATCTCACTTACTTTGATGAACACAATTATTTCAGTCAGAAAGTGCACTGGATATCATGATATAACCATGACCCAGATATGTGAGGCTGTTTTTAAATGCCTCTAGCTGTCTCTAATTAATATGCATTCCTCACCTTAAAATCTTAAAACAGGCATAACATCAGAGAGTGTCATCAGTGTTAAGAAGTTTAAACATAGCATCATTAAACAGTATCTGAGGAAAATCTATTCTGAATGGTGTTTACCTTGAAAAGTTAGAAAAATCAAATAGTTCTATATATTTTATTTCATCAAAACAATATACCATATATGAGGAAAGTCATAGAAGTTGTTAAAAATAAATCTGCCAAACCACAAATCAAAATTCTTAATCTTAGCTTCTTCCATAAACAAAAAGATTTTTATGTAGCTAATGATCCAAGGTAAATTTTATAAATAATGTTTAAGACAACTCAGATTCAAAATTTGCTTTAAATATTGTGTTGGAACTTTTTCTCCCCACGAACTTTGAACATACTAATCTGTTTCCTATTTAATGAATCATCAACTATCAAATTAAAAATGGCTTCTGCACAAGAGCATGTAGCACATTCCACAGCTTCCAAAAGAGCTATGTTAATTTGGTAGCCACATGTGGATATTTAAATTTAAATCAATTAAAGTTACAGAAATTTTAAAAATTCAGTCCTTCAATTTCTCACATTTTGTGTACTCATTACAGACATAATGGCTAGTGGTTACTGTATTTGACAGCAAAATATACAACATTTTCATGTAGCAGAGAGTTCTACTGGACAAAATTGCAAGGAAAGTCATCACAACCCTATAAGTCAAACATACTTCAATAAAACTTTTTTTTTCAATGGCAGAATTATTTATCCTGGAAAGAAGAAAGAGGCTTGGCCTCACAATAGTCCCTGAATGACAGAGAGGATGCAAATAGAGTCAATCAGCTGTTTTTCATATACTGGATAGAGACAGGAGGATTTGATTGTTTTAAAATATAATGGAGGGATTTATGTTAAATAGAAAAAGCAGAGGTTATTTAAAAAGTGAAAACTTATAGAAAGTGTCCCTTTCATGGCTTTCCATAATAGTGAAATCTGAGAATATTTATCATTAATAACTAAGATAAATGCTTAGATCTTTTTTCTAAACTCAAGACAGTTAATCAGCCATTTAATCAATACTTACTGGATGGGTACTCTATGAAAGAGAGGATAGACAGCAGGAGCACTTAGCTGTATTTATCATTCCTGCTGTTGCAATGTTGCATTTCAGGAATGAGGAAGATAATAAATACATAAACAAATATAATTTTAGGACATGGAAGAAGGGAGCAGATGGGCGCCAGGCCAGTTGTGGTCCATGTGGAGGCTGAGCCGGCCGTGGGCGCAACCACAGACAGTCATTGCTCTTCTGTTTTTATGACCTGGAGATTGTGCCTACACTTCTCTAGATTCCTGAGCAGTCCTGGAGACATATGAGTGGTTTTCATTTAAAAAGGAACAAGACTCTTTGAGATTGGTTTAAGATGGCAGAATAGAAGGACTGGCGCTCAACTTCTCTCATAAAAACAACAAAATTACAACCAAATGCAGAGCAACCTGCAACCAAATAGACTGGAAACTTTCAAAAAGATATCCTACTCCAGAAGAGAAAGAGGAGACCACATCAAGAGGTAGGAGGGGAGATTACATGATATAAGCAACCCCATACCTCCTGGGTGGGAAGCCCCACAGACTGGAAAGTAACTGTATCACAGAGACTCAGCTATAGGATGGAGAGTTCTGAGCCCCACATCATTCCCCATGCCTGGGGATCTGGCACAGGGAAAAAGAGCCCTCGGAGCATCTGGTATTGAAGGCCAGTGGGGCTTGTGTGCAGGAGCTCCATGGGACTGGGGGAAAAAAAGACCCCATTCTTGAAAGGCACACATACGATTTCACATGCACTGGGTCACAGCGCAAAGCAAAGGCTCCATAGGAATTCCCCGACTGCAATTCTTGGAGTATCTCCTTGAAAAACTGAACTGGGGACTATGGCTTGTTGTGGGGGAAGGGCATTGGAGGCAAAGCTCCTGGGAAAAATTACCTGCATGCATTTCTCTGGAGGCAGACATTTTGGGAAAATCTGGTCCCTCCCATTAGTGCTGAGAAGCCCCACCCATCAGTAAACTCACTGCCCAAAGTTACCCAGAAACACAACTGCCTCTCATCTCAGCCAGAGACAAGGCCCCACCCACCAGAGGGATAGGAATCACCTCCACATGCCAGTGGGCAGGAACCAGTCCCTCCCATCAGGAAGCCTACAGCAAGCCCCCCCCATACCAACGTCAACCACAAGGGAGGCAGACACAAGAAGCAAGAGAGGCTACAGCTTTATTGTCTACAAAAAGGTCACCACACCAAAAACCTATAAAAACGAAAAGAGAGAGAACTATAATTCAAACAAGGGAGAAAGAAAAAAACCAGAAAAACAACTAAGGGATGAAGAGATTATCAGCCTCCCAGAAAAAGACTTTAGACTGTTGATGCTAAAGATAATGTAAGACATCGTAAATAAATTGGAGGCAAAGATTGATAATTCACAGGAAACACTGAGCAAAGAAATACAAGATTTAAAACTTAAGAAGAGATGCAAAATACAATAACTGAAATAAAAAATTCATTAGAAGCAGCCAACAGTAGAATACAGGAGGCAGAAGAATGAATAAGCAAGGTGGATGACAGATTAGTGGAAAACACTAATGCCGAACAGAAAAGAGAAAAAAGATTGAAAGGAAATGAGCAGAGTCTCAGAGAACACTGGGATAATGTTAAATGCACCAACATCCATATTATAGGGGGGCCAGAGGGAGAAGAGAGAGAGAGAAGGGGACAGAAAAATATTCAAAGAGATAATAGCTGAAAACATCTCTAACATGGGAAAAGAATCACTCACTCAAATCCAGGAAATACGAAGAGTAACATGTAAAATACACAAAAGGAGGAATACTGTGAGACACATAGTAATCAAAACAACCAAAATTAGAGACAAAGAGAAAATTTTGAAAGCAGCTAGGGAAAAGAAACAAATGATATACAAGGGAACCTCAATAAGGCTATCTGCAGATTCTTCAGCTGAAACTCTGCAGGCCAGAAGGGAGTGGCATGATATACTTAACATGATGAAAGGGAAAAACTTCGAACCGAGGTTACTTTACCCAGCAAGGCTCTCATTCCGATTTAAAGGAGAAATCAAAAGCTTTACATATAAGCAAAAGCTAAGAGAATTCAGCAACACTAAACTAGCTTTATAACAAATACTAAAGGAACTTCTCTAGGCACAACCAGAAACAAAAATACCACAAATGACAAGGCTCACCAGTAAAGGCATATATATATAAACTAAAGATATGAAAT
Source organism: Catagonus wagneri (assembly GCA_004024745.2). Classification (NCBI taxonomy): domain Eukaryota; kingdom Metazoa; phylum Chordata; class Mammalia; order Artiodactyla; family Tayassuidae; genus Catagonus; species Catagonus wagneri. The sequence continues at coordinate 2,843,902 of PVHT021183619.1, read as the reverse complement.
CATCCATGCACAATTATGCTACCAAAATCAGAAACTGTGAGAAAAGAACACAAATGCAGGACACTGGAGACACACGTGCAATTAAGAAACCAACAACTTAAAATAATATAGACTCCTATATCAAAACTTCAGGGTAACTGCAAACCAAAATCTACAACTGATACACAAACAAATAAGAAAAATCAACTCAAATACAACATTAAAGATAGCCATCAAACTGCAAGAGGAGACAACAAAAGAAGAAGAAAAAAGAGCAACAAAAATCCAAAACAGTTAATAAAATGTCAATAAGAACATACATATCAATAATTAACTTAAATGTTAAAGGACTAAATGCCCCCAACCAAAAGACATAGACTGGCTGCATGAATACAAAAACAAGACTCATATATATGCTGTCTTCAAATGACCCACTTCACTTCTAGGGACACATACAAATTGAAAGTGAGAGTATGGAAGAAAATATTCCATGTAAACGGGAATCAAAAGAAAGCCAGAGTAGCAATACTCCTATCAGACAAAATGGACTTTAAAATGAAGAACACTTTAAGAGACAAGGAAGGGCACTACATAATGATCAAAGAATCAATCCAAGAAGAAGATATAACAATTTTAAATATCTATGCACCCAACATAGTGTCACCACAATATACAAGGCAACTGTTAAGAACCTTAAAAGGAGAAATCAACAAGAACACAATCATAGTGGACTTTAACACCCCACCTACAGCAATGGATAGATCATTCAGACAGAAAATCAATAAGAAAACACAGGCCACGAACAAAGCATTAGATAAGATGGACTTAATAGATATTGATAGGACATTCCATCCAAAAGCAACAGAATACACATTCTTGTCAAGTCCACACGAAACATTCTCTAAGATTATCACATCCTGGGCTTCAAATCAAGCCTCAGTAACTTCAAGAAAATTGAAATCATATCAAACATCTTTTCTAAATGACTGGAATACAATACTATATGACTGGTAATCAACAAGAAAAAAATGGCAAAAAATACAAATATTTGGAGACTAAATAACACACTACTAAACAACCAATGGATCACTGAAGAAATCAAAGAGGAAATTAAAAAATACCTAGAAGCACAGTACAAGGACATGACACCCCAAAACCTCTGGGATGCAGCAAAAGCAGTTCTAAGATGAAAGTTTAGAGAAATACCAGCCTACCTCAGGAAACAAGAAAAAGCTCAAATAAACAACTTAATTTTACATCTAAAGCAGCTAGAGAGGGAAGAACAGACAAGGTCCAAAGTTAGTAGAGGCAAATAAATCATAAAGATCAGAGCAGAAATCAATGAAATAGAAATGAAGAAAACCATAGAAAAGATCAATGAAACTAAAAGCTGGTTCTTTGAAAAGATCAACAAAATTGATAAACCCTTAGCCAGACTTATCAAGAAAAAAAGAGAGGACACAGATCAATAAAATTAGAAATGAAAAAGGAGAAGTAACAATGGACATCACAGAAACATAAAGGATCATAAGAGACTACTATATGCAACTATATGGCAATAAAATGGAAAACCTAGAAGAAATGGACAAATTCTTAGAAAAGTTCAATCTCCCAAGACTAAACCAAAATGAAATAGAAAATATGAATAGACAAACCACAAGTACTGAAATAGAACCTGTAATTAAAAAACTCCCAACAAACAAAAGTCCAGGACGGGGTGGCTTCACAGGTGAATTCTATCAAACATTTAGTGAGCTAACACCTATCCTTCTGAAACTATTCCAAAAAGTTTCAGAGGAAGGGACACTCCCAAATTCATTCTATGAGGCAACCATCACCCTGATACCAAAACCAAAGATACCACACAAAAAGAAAATTACAGGCCAATCTCACTGATGAACACAGATGCAAAAATCCTAAACAAAATACTAGCCAACTGAATCCAACAATACATTAAAAGGATTGTACATCATGATCAAGTGGGATATTTCCCAAGGATGCAAGGATCTTCAGTATCCACAAGAAAAATCAGTGTGATATACCACGTTAACAAACTGAGAATAAAAACCAGACGATCCTCTCAATAGATGCAGAAAAAGTCTTTGACAAAATCCAACACCCATTTCTGATAAAAATCCTTCAGAGATGTGGGCATAGGGGGAACCTACCTAAACATAATAAAGGCCATCTATGACAAACCCAGAGCTAACATCATTCTCAATGGTGAAAAGCTGAAAGAATTCCCACTGAGATCAGGAATAAGACAAGTTATGTCCACTGTTGCCACTACTATTCAACATAGTTTTGGAAGTCCTGGCTTACAGCAATCACAGAAGAAAAAGAAATAAAAGGAATCCTAATTGGAATGGAAGAAATAACTATCACTATTTTCAGATTACATGATACTATACCTAGAGAATCCTAAAGACTCTACCAGAAAACTGTTAGAGCTCATCAATGAATTAGGCAAAGTTACAGGCTACAAAATTAATACACATAAATCAACTGCATTTCTATATACTAACTATGAAAGATCAGAAAGAGAAATTAAGGAAGCAATCCCGTTTACCATCACATCAAAAAGAATCAAATACTTAGGAATAAACCTACCTAAAAAGACAAAAGACCTGTACTCTGAAAATTATGACACTGATAAAAGAAATCAAATGACATGAACAGATTGAAAGACATACCATGCTCTTGGATTGGAAGAGTCAATATTATGAAAATGACTATACTACCCAAGGCAATCTACACATTCAATGCAATCCCTATCAAATTACCAAGGACATTTTTCACAGAACTAGAACAAAATATTTTAAAGTTTGTTTGGAAACACAAAAAACCCAGAATAGCCAAAGACATCCTGAAAAAGAAAAATGGAGCTGGAGGAATCAGGCTCCCTGACTTCAGACTCTACTACAAAGCTACAGTCATCAAAACTGTATGGTACTGGCACAAAGACAGAAATATAGATCAGTGAACAGGATATAAAGCCCAGAATTAATATCAAGACCTACAGTCAAGTCATCTATAGCAAAGGAGGCAAGAATATACAACAGAGAAAAGACAGCCTCTTCAATAAGTAGTACAGTTAAAACTGGACAGCCACATGTAAAGAAGGAAATTGGAACACTGCCTAACACCATACACAAAAATAAACTCAAACGGATTAAAAATTTAGACATAAGACCAGATACTATAAAACTCTAAGAGTAAAACATATGCTACTCTCTGACATAAATGACAGCAACATCTTCTCAGATCCACCTCCTAGAGTAATGACCAGAAAAACAAAAATAAACAAATGGGACTTAATTAAACTTAAAAGTTTCTGCACAGCAAAGGAAACCCTAAAGAAAATGAAAAAACCCACGGAATGGGAGAAAATATTTGCAAATGAATCAACTGACAAGGGATTAATCTCCAAAATTTACAAATACCTCCTATAGCTCAATACCAAAAAAAAAAACAAACAACCCCATCAAAAAATGGGGAGAAGATCTAAACAGACAATTATCCAAAGAAGATATACAGATGGCCAAAAAACACATGAAACAATGTCAACATCACTTGTTATTAGAGAAATGCAAATCAAAACCACTATGAGGTACCACCTTACACCAGCCAGAATGACCATCATCAAAAAGTCTACAAACAATAAGTGCTGGTGAGGGTGTGGAGAAAAAGGAACCCTATTACACTCTTTGTGGGAATGTAAATTGGTTCAACCACTGTGCCAAAAAGTATGGAGATTCCTTAGAAAACTCAAAGTAGAATTACCATTTGATCCAGCAATCCCACTCCTGGGCATCTATCCAGAGAAAATCATGACTCAGAAAGACACATGTACTCCAGTGTTTGTTTCAGCACTCTATACAATAGCCAAGTCAAGGAAACAACCTAAATGGCCATCAACGGAGGAGTGGATAGCAAAGATGTGGTACATATACACAATGGAATATTACTTAGCCATTAAAAGGAATGAAATAACAGCATTTATAAAAACATGGATGGACCTAGAAATTGTCATGAGAAGTGAAGTCAGTCAGACAATGAGAAACCAACATCAAATGCTCCCACTTACATGTGGAATCTAAAAGAAGGACACGATGAACTTCTCTGCAGAACAGATTCTGACTCACAGACTTTGGAAACCTTATGGTTTCCAAATGAGACAAGCTGGTACATGGGGGGATTCATTGAGGGTTTGGGATGGAAATGCTATAAAATTTGGTTGTGAAGATTTTTGTACACCTATAATTGTAATAACATTAATTTTAAAAAAGAAACCAAAATATATATATATATAATTTTAAGTGCTAAAAGCAGTAATGAAGAAGATAAAATCACGTATTATTGGGGAAGTAATGGTGCCTATTATAGAAATTTGACAAGTCAAGGAAGACCCTTCTGAAGAGCTGATATTTGTGTTGAGATTTCTGTAGAGAGGGGGAGGCAATCTTCAGAGAATCAAATAATCTGGGAGAAGACTGCTTTAAGCAGAAGACCCAGGAAATGCCAACCCCTCCAACATTAAAACAAAAGCCACTGTGTCTGGAGAATAATGAAGTGGAAGAATAGCTTAAGATGAGTTGGAGACATATACAGGGATCAGTTCGTGTAGGGTATTGTGGGCCATCATGTGTAGTTATGTTACTGTGGTTGCAAGAGAGCCAAAGGAGAATTTAATAAGATCATTCTGTCTATTTGATAACTGTGACGTGAAGTTAGGAGGGGAGGAAAAGGGCAGAGAGAGCAGTCAGTCAAAGATAACTTGGTGGACTATAGATTTATCAATAATAAATGTTAATAAGTTGTCAAATTTAATATGTTTTGAGGTAGGACAGGATGCACTGAGGGTTAGGAAGTAGTGTGTAAGAAAAAAGTAAAGTATTATTCTTAGTGTTTGACTTGAGCAAAGGACAAAGGGGTCAATAGTGTTGAAACTTACTAAAATAAGTTGACATGTGTAATAGTCATTTGGATATAGGAATCTATGAATCAGGGGAAAATAGAAAAAATAAGTATGGATACTGAAAATTTGAACCATCTTGCTCTAAATGACATTATGAGAACACAATCTCAACAAGTACAAACTATAAACTGCATATGCATGTGAAAGATTCCTCAAGACAAACTCTCTGCTCAGCCATAAAACTAATCTAATTCAAAGCTTAAAATCTTATAGATTCTGATCTGAAAACTACTATATGATTAAATTAAAAACCAATAACAATAAAATATCTAGAAAATATACAAATATTGGGGAATTAACACACTTGTCAGTAAACACTGAATTAAAAAAATCCAAAAGTAGTAGCATTCTCATTGAATAATGATGAAAACTTAATACCTTTCAACTTAGTGGATACACCTAAAGCATTTCATAGTTGTATAGTTGATTTACAATGTCATGTTAGCTTCATATATACAGTAAAGTGATTCCATTATATATATTTCAAGATTATTTTCCATTATAGGTAATTGTAAGATATTGAATACAATTTTCTGTGCTACATAGTAAATCCCTGTTGCTTATCTTTTTTACAAATAGTAATTTGTATCTGTTAATTTCATACTGTTAACTGTCCTTCCTCCCCACTTTCTGCTCTTTGGTAAGCTTAAGTTTATTTTCTACGTCTGAGTCTGTTTTTGTGTTGCATATAGATTCATTTGTATTATTTTTAGTTTATACATATAAGTAATAGCATACATTTTCTTTCTCTGTCTGACTACATCACTAAGTATAATATTCTCTAAGTCTATCCATCTTGCTGCAAATGGCAATATTTCATTTGTTTATGGTTAAGCAGTATTTCATTATATGTATATATATCTTTTTAAGCCAACTGTCCATTGATGGGTACTTGAGTAGTGTCCATGTCCTGATTATAGTAAATAGAGTTGAACATTGTGATGCATGTATCTTTCTGAATTCAAGTTTTTGTCTTTTCCAAATATATACTCAGAAGTGGAATTGCTAGATCACCTGGCAGCTCTGTTTTTAATTAAGGAATGCTCATAACCTCCTAAATAGAACTGTCTGTTTAGGTATTCTGTCAATTTTTGATTGACTTGTTTGTTATCTTGATATTAAGCTGTGTGAGCTGTTTTGTGTATTTACCTCTTGTTGGTTGCATAATTTGCAAATATTTTCTATTTTCACTATATTTTCTTCCATAGGGTGTCTGTTAATTTTGTTGATGTCTTCTTTTGCTGTACAAAACCTTTTAAGTTTCATTTATTTATTTCTGCTTTCACTTTTGCCTTGGAAGACTAATCTAAGAAAATACTGCTAAATTTATGTCAGATAATATTTTCCCTATATTATCTTCTAGGAGTTTTGTGGTATCATGTATTATATACACATCTTGAAAAGATTTTAAGTTTATTTTTATATATGGTGTGGGGGAGTGTTCTAATTTTATTGATTTATATGTATGTGCCCAGCTTTTCCAACACCACTTGTTGAGGAGATTTTTTTTCTCCATTATATATTCTTGCTTCTTTTGTTGTAGATTGAGTGTATCTGCATGGATTTATTTATATGCTTTACATTCTGTTCCATGGATCTATATGTTTGTTTTTGTACAATACCATGCTGTTTCACTTACTGTGGCTTTGTAGAATAGTCTGAAGTCTGGAAGTGTTATGCCTCCAGCTTTTGTCTTTTAACTCAGGATTGTTTTGGCAATCCTGGGTCTTTTGTGGTGCCATATAAGTTTTAGGATTGTTTGTTCTAGTTTTTTTGAAAAATGTCCTGGGTATTTTGATAGGGATTGCCTTAAAAATGTAGACTGTCTTGAGCAGCATGGTCATTTTAACAATATTCATTCTTCTAATCCAAGATTATAGGATATATTTCCATTTCTTTGAATCATCTTCAATTTCCTTTATCAATGTTTCATAGTTTTCAGCTTAAAGGTTTTCCACCTCCTTATTTAAGTTTATTCCTAGTTATCCTTTGGATACAATTTTAAACAGGTTTTTTTTTTCTTTCTGCTATTTCATTATTAGTGTAAACAAATGCAACAGATTTCTGTAAGTAAAATCTTGTATCCTGCTACCTTGTTGAATTAATCGGTTCTAACAGTTTTTGTGCAGAGACATTAAACTACAGAGTATCACGTCATCTGCAAATAGTGGCAGTTTTACTTCTTCTTTTCTAGTTTAGATACTTCTATTTTTCTTGTCTAATTGCTATGCCTAGGACTTCCAATATTATGTTGAATGGAAATGGTGAGAGTGAACATCTTTGTCTTCTTCCTGAATTTAATGAGAAAGCTTTCAGTTTTTCACTGTTGAGTATTATGATGGCTGTAGATCGTAATAAATGGCTTTTATTATGTTGCAATATGTTCTCTCTATATCCACTTGGTGAGAGGTTTTAATCATGAATAGATGTTGAACTCTGTCAAATGCTTTATCTGCACTTATTGAGATGATCAAGTATTTTCTCAGGTTTATGTGGTGTATCACATTGATTGATTTGTATATGTATGTTGAACCATCTTTACAACCCTGGGTGAATTCACCTTGGTCATAGCATATGACCCTTTTTATGTATTGCTGGATTCAGTGTGCTGATATTTTCTTGAAGATTTTTGCATCTATATTCATCAAAGGTATTAGCCAGTAATATTCTTTCTTTCTTTTTTGCAGCATCTTTATCTGGTTTTGGTATCAGATTATGGTGGTTTCACAGAATAAATTTAGAAGTGTTTCTTCCACTTCAATTTTTTGGAATAGTTTAAGCAGGATAGTTATAAGTTCTTTGTATGTTTGATAGAATTGTGAAGCTGCCCAGTCCTGGACTGACTTTTGTTTGGAGGAATTTTTTTTTATTACAAATTCTATTTCACTTCTAGTGTTTGGAATGTTCAAATTATATTTCTTCTTGACTCAGTTTTGGCAGGCTGTACATTTTTAGAAACTTTTCCAGTTCATCCAATTTGTTGGCATATAACTGTTCACAGTATTCTCTTAGGGTTTTTTCTTTTTTTTTTTGGTATTTCTGTGGTATTGTTATTTCTCTTCTTCCATTTATTATTTTGTTTGAGTCCTCTCTCTTTTCTTCTTGGTTGACCTGGATAGTTACTTGGTTATTACATAGTTGGAGACAGCTACTCTGTCCTATGATGGAGATGCTGACAGCTGAGCAAGGAGCAATTGAAGACCTCAGTGGGCAGATCCTGAAGAGTTAGCTATTGGTCTTCCAAAGGTGTTGGGACAGTTGTGGTAACCAGAAGAAAGAAGAAATAGAAGACTTTGATGCTGAAAATCTTGCGAAAGAATGGATCGATCTTAATATTCCATGACTTACTCACATGGACAATTCACTTATCTAGCAAGCATTTGGTATTGAATTCTAAGTTTCAACATGAGTCAATCTAATTCTGTCATTTAAAAAAAAAAGATTTACTGAAAACTTTGAGCAAATAATTTCTTTTGTTATACTGTTAGCACATACTTCTGCTATCAGTCTTCTGTATACAGAAATTAATAACAGAATCACACAAAAAGAGTTGAGTGTAATTTTAAAGAAATATAGTCTACATTTAAATGGTGGTCTGTTCATAGATACTCGGTGAAAGTTTTCTATAAAACTCCACAATGTAACTATCTACATTATCAATTATGTCATGCTTCTTCTTAGAGTTGCATAAAAAATGCATTGAATCATTTAATAATTTTACACAAATATATTAGAAAATATCACTAGAAATATATTTCATTCATTCATCATCATTCATCATTTATCATCAACACTGATTTATCCAAACAACATTTGCTGAGTATTTGTGTCAGCACAAAGTGCTGAAATAATCAGAAACTAGTAGAAACTAGTAGAGATTTGTTACTGAATGGAAGCTAAGTTACGTTCAAAACAATTCAGGATAGTAAAAATTTAAATCAATATAATCATCATTGTGTAACTATAATAACAAAGTATTTTCTGAGTTACTTATGGTCTGTTTATTTCATCTCCAGAGCTTCAGGGATCCTATCAATCCTTCGATAGTCAATGCAGAAATAATCAAGACATCATTTCCAAATGAATCAAGAACCTGGACCTTAATATTGGACAGGACACATCCTGTTAAGAAATACTGCAACCATTTGTTAATGGATAATTTCTGTGTTTTATAGGGAGGACAGGGAGTGAAACTCATTATAAGTAGGTTCCTTATATGTTTTAACAATTGACGTACATAATTTAACATAATTATATAGCATAAGCTTCACAACAATTCCAGATACTTTATCCCTGTTTTCTTAAGAAATGGATATTCAGGCATATTGAATTGTCAAATTTCACCTAGCTACTGCAAAGTCGTGTTTATTTTCTCTAGGAGACCATGTTCTTTTCATTTTATCACATTCAGAATCATTTTGAAGACAACGTTAGAATGATTCAAACAGAATTAAGCACCTTAACATACATTTGTTTTAGAGTTTATAGAGTGTTTTCATGTGTATCACATAATCTTTAAAATGACTCTCCTTCTTGATATTCACGTTGAAAAATGTGTTTTGGAAAGAATGATGCACTAGAAGAATCTTTTGATGCCTTCTCAATAGGAGTCAGTTTAATGTAATTAGCTTTATTTTTAGGCAGAAAAATAAAACTAGGCCTAAGAGCTTAAAGAAACATCATTATACCATACCCCCCAAATATTTTAGTAAGATATTCTGAAATATCAGCTTATTTTCTAGAACTAAGCACAAAGAGATATCACTCAAGTACTTTTATGGGTATGCCATTTTCTACCTACTTCCAGTTCAGTTAATCAGTTTTGATGGGAGCAGGGATGGCTGTAACAGAGAGACGTTATGTATTGAAAATCATGAATATTACAGTGATTCACGACCTTATTTCTTTACATGTGGACTAAGTCATCCTAAGAGTAAAATATTCCAATTTCAAATGTAGTATGTCTCTATTTATTAACTTTGAAAAGCAAAACTTTTTATTGTGAAATAATTTTGAACTCTACATGGAAATTGAAAAACAGAAGAGTTCCATGTAACCTTCACCTATTTTTCCTCAATGATAACATCTTCCATGATCATAAAACAATAATCATAATCAGGAGATTGGTACAACACTATTAACTAAATGACAGACTACATTTATATTTCAACTGTTTAGTCTTTAATTTTATTTATACCATTTTATTATTTCATTTACTTATTTATTGAAGCTTCCTTAGAAGAAGTTTTAACTTATGTCTCTGTGGAATGGTCAATAGGTGCCAATGTTTATATTTATAGTCACAAATAAATAGAAGAATAGAATAGAAGCCTTTTATTCTCGGGAGAAAATTCTATGAGTTATTCCATATGGGGAAAAAACATCTTGTCTTCCCTTTTGTGAGCATAGCTAGCACAGTAACTTGGATCTTTAGGCTAGCTCATTCTAATGAAAAGAATAGAAAGAAGAATAAAAAATACAACCCGTCCTGAATATAATCTAGTTTACAGAACAATAAAATATATTAAAATAAAAGCATAGCATATTGTCATTTAAAAATCATTAAAAGCCAAGCAAGAGTTTCTTATGGAAACTGAAATATAAAAGCTGCTGACAGAAGCAAGGCTCAGGTTAAGCAGTGAAGTCTAGTTATTCATTTTAAGAGAACTTCATGACATGCTTTTGGGAAGGCCAGCTTCTCTTAGCTGTTCTCTGGCTGGAACACCTGGGGTAGAAAACTATTAACTGATGCCAGAAGCTTGTACCATTGTAATTTATTTTTTTTTATGGTTTTTTTTTATTTTTGCATTATAGCTGGCTTACAGATTTCTGTCAGATTTTCCAACTGCACCATGTGGTGACCCAATTACATGTACATATATGGATTTGTCACATGTAATTAGATATAGTTCCCCGTGCATTACAGTTGGAGCTCCTTGCTATTCCCTCATTAAAGCACTAGTTATCCCCACTCCCTCCCACCCCTCCCCCACCCCTCCCCCGCCCCCTTGGCAACCACAAGTCTGTTCCCCAGGTTC
>PVHT021183619.1:2813744-2831907 GCA_004024745.2 Catagonus wagneri | reverse complement strand
TCTCTCTCACCTTTTTTTTTTTTTTTCTTCACTTGTTCTACCCAGTTATTTCAAGGGTTTCTTGCAGTTTTTGGAGGTTTAAATTGATCAGCATTCAGATGATGATTTGTCCAACTTGTTTTATATTTAGATGCGTTTTTTGATGTATTTGTGGGAGAGGGTGAGCGCGACCTCTTACTCCTCCGCCATCTTGCCGCCTATCCATTGTAATTTAAATGTCCAGAATTACCTACAAAATCGCCAGGAAGATTATAATTTGTTTTCAAAATCACTATTACTGAATTTTAAACTTCCATTTGACTTTATTTTTAATCAGTTATTTTTTGTATTTTTCAAAATTAAAAAATATTTAAACTGGAATATTGAAAGTATACCATTATAAAGTAATCATTCAGACTGAAGCCATTTGGTTCACATCAGTATAATCAATAAAAGGTAGAACAGTCTCTCTCTATATAAAAAATTCTGATTCTGCTACAAAGCCAAAAAATGGTTTAATTCTAGAAAGATAAGGTGTACAAAAACTCATATTTTGATATCACAGGCCTAGAGCGAAACAATAACTTTCAGTAGAAAATCATTTTAATATGCTGTGTTAAGTTTAACTCTATACAATTGGCTTGTTCATCAAAAAATTGAATTAATTTTTCATTTTATTTATTCAGCATTACTTAAAATTTTATACCAACTTGGAGAAAGCTGTTTATTTTCTGAACTGGAGAAAAAAGTACATACTACATAACAGAAATTATTCTAAGCATTTTACATAGATAAATCAATCATTCTAAAATCATCTAACTGGGTATTATATTTTCTTCAGTTTTTTTTTTTTCCCGATGACTAACATAACACAAAAAGAACTGAAGATTCCCCATCCCATATTCCTTAGAAAACTGGGTTGGGTGAACCTGTAATCTCTTTCGGCTCTAAGATTCTGCCTTGTTACTAAAAAATATGTCTCAACAACTATGAAGGAAGAAGGATGGGAGGAATACTAATTATCACCACACACTTAACCTGTTAGAAACAAACCATTAATTATAGCTGCCAATTTACTCGCAAGAATTTGAAATTAGCTCTATTATCACTTTTTGAGAATGAGAGTTTTAGTAGAGTAGTCTCTATAATAGCACATTCTACAATTAAAGCATAGTGATCTTGCCTCAAACTATTTCTCATAAATAATAATTCAAGAGAAATATTAAGAGTATAGAGTAGAAAAAGTGAACTTAGTGTCCATGCTTCACAAAGTAATCTACTGACTCAATGCAATTCCTATCAAAATCTCAATGGCATTTTTTACAGAAGTAGAAAAACAATCCTAAATTACATATGGAACTGTAAAAGACTTCAAATGGCCAAAGAAATCCTGAGAAAGAACAAGGATGGATACATCACATTCCCTGCTTTCAAACCACACTGTAAAGCTATAGTAGTCAATAGAGTATTGTACTGGCAATAAAACAGTAGACACATAGATGAATGAAAGAGAATCAAGACCCAAGAAAGAAGCCCCCACATATGTAGACAACTAATATTTGATAAGAGAATCAAAGATATGAAATGGGGAAAAAAATAGTCTATTCAATAAGTTGTAATAGGAAATTGGTTAAGCAGAGGCAGAAAAAAATGAAATTGTACTATCTTATACCATTCACAAAAATTAATTCAAAGTGAATTAAAAATTTAAACATAAAATATGAAACTGTAAAATTCCTAGTAAAAAACATAGCAAAAAGCTTCTTGATGTTGGTCTTCACAACAATTTTTTTGGATAGGACATCAAAAACAAAAGCAAAAATCAGTAAGCGGGACCACATCAAACTAAAAAGTTTCTGTGCAGCAAAAGAAACAATCAACAATATTAAAAAGCAACCTATGGAATGTAAGGAAGTATTTGCAAATCTATATTATCTGATAAAGGTTAAATCCAAAATATATAAAGAACTTATACAACTCAATAGCAAATAAACAATTAGAGCAAAAAATGAACAGTGAAATTAGGTAAACATTTTTCCAAAGAAGACGAAAGATGTCAACAGGCTACATAAAAAAAGCGTTTAGGTGCTCGACATTACTAATCATCAGGGAAATGCAAATCTTAACCACAAGGAAAAAAATCACCTCACACCTGTTAGAAAGGCCATCATCAAGATGACAAGAGGTAACAAGTGATGGTAAGGATGTGCAGAAAGGGAATACTTGTGCACCATTTGTGGGAATGTGAATTCGTATAGCTACAATGGAAAATAGTAGGGAGGTCCCTCAAAAACTTTAAAATATAACTACCATATGATCTAGAAATCCCACTTCTGGGTATATCCAAACGAAATGAAAACAAGATCTTAAAAGAGATATCTGTACTTCATATTCATTGCAGTATTATTTATAATACTCAAGATAAGCAAACAATCTAAGAGTCTGATAAAGGTTCAATAGGTAAAGAAGGTATGGTGTATATATATATATATATATATATATATATATATATATATATATGGTGGAATATTATTTAGCCATGAGAAGGAAGAAGATCTTTTCATTTGAGATAACATTGATGGAACTTGAGGGTATTATGCTTACTGAAATAATTTAGAAAAAGACAGGTATTTTATGATCTCACTAATATGTAGAATACAAAAAAGTCAAACTCATAGAAAGAGAATAGAACAGTGGTAACCAGGAGCTAGAGATGGGAAAAATCTCTAGTGAAAATGTTAGTCAAAGCATAAAATTTCCAGTTAGAAGATGAGTAAGTTCTGGGGATTTAATATATAACATTTGAATATAGGCAACGCCACCAGATAACATGCTTGAAAGTAGATCTCAAATGTTCTCACCACAAAATGAAATGGAATTATGTGTCCGTGTGGAGGTGTTAGCTAAAGCTATCATAGTAATCATACTGTACTATATAAATGTTTCAAATCAATAGGTTGTATCCTTAAACTTACACAATGTTATATCCCAATTATATTTTAATAAAGCGATGAGGGAGTTCCCACTGTGGCACAGCAGAAGTGAATCCGACTAGTATCCATGAGGATGTGGGTTTGATCCCTGGCCTTGCTCAGTGGGTGTGGAATCCATCATTGCTGTGAGCTGTGGTGTAGGTGGCATATGTAGCTCGGATCCCATGTTGCTGTGGCTCTTGTGCAGGCTGGCAGTTATAGCTCCAATCTCACCCCTAGCCTGGGAACCTCCATATGCTGTAAGTGCAGCACTAAAAAAAAATTAAAAAAGCAAAAAAATAAATAAAGTGAGGAAAAAAATCACATTTTATAAATGCTAGATTGTTTTTAAATATACTGAAAATTATACTTGTTAAATATATACATATGAAATAAATTATAATTTAAATAATATATCAAGAATCAAAATAACAGAGCTAGGAGCTAGGTGTCATCCCAACTCTGTTCTGCAAAGAATTCACTCATCAATCAACTTTGATTTCCTCCTTTATAAATAATGATATACATCTCATAGGGCTGTTTTGAGGATGAAAATTAAATAAATATAAAAAATGCCTGACAATTAGTAGGGAATGCTTTTCATAATCATTATTACTTGTTAAAAGAATTTCATTGTAATGAAAACATATTAATGTTGGATTAAAAAACTTACAAACTGACATGTTTAGAGAGGAACCACTTGTCCAAAGTTACATGAAAAATGAATAAAACTTGTCCTTCTGAGATTCAACTTATAATTTCAACTACTAAATCTCAAAAGTTTGGCATTTCTGCTATCTTTTAGGAATGCTTTATTATATTTATTACCACTTCTCAACAATCCTTAGGAGTTCATCTGGAACAGAAGAGACATATTTCTAATCATGCTAGAAGATCAAATTTGGCATTTAATCACAATAAACACTGGATATATTCTGAATTCAGCTTTAAATACTGAAAGTTAGAAAAGTGGAGGGCATTCTATATTTTGTACTATGTTCTTCAAATATTCTTTCCAATTAGATTTACATTATATTATCATTTTTAAATCTTAAATATTTAACTTGGTTCATGATTTATTCTTTTATGGAAATGCTGTGGAGAGAGCTACATTTCAAGAAAATTATGTATCACTTATGGAAGGGAATTCTATGTATGAAAAACTGAGGCAATCTTGTGCAAAGAACTATTCCATGGAAGTTTTTCTGTGTGTGTTATAACTAATAGAATTTTCTGAAAAAAAATTTTAATTTAGGAAAAGCTTTCATCTAATAGACTCTACATCAATTTAGAGAGAATTTATCTCCAAGTAGGATGAAATATAAAAAAGACTGCCTTCTCTCCTCTCCCAGACATTCAATATTCTAATAAGTAGTTCCAAAGTCATATTTAAAACTGGATTTTAGGCAACTAGAGCTTATGTCAGGGAATTGTCAATGCCTTTAGGATTTTAAGAAAAAAGTTCTTAAGTTGGTTGCACAATATTTCCTATTTTACTTTTTCTCTTTAATCTGAAAAATATTTCCTTTCCAGTTCACTGACATTTCTAATTTCAGTCTTGAAGTTCATTTATTCTTTTTTTTTCCCAGTTATTATCATGTTGTGGTGCATGCCATATAGAGCTATAGAATGCAAAACTTTGAGTTCTTATAAAAGCCAAAATTTTAATTTCTATGTTAAGAGAAGAATAATTTTAACTGAACATAATGGCCGATTAAACCAGTTAAAGAATTGGAAATAAAAATTCAAACAGCATTCCCAAGACAGTGTTGTTGGATAGACTAACTGCTTAAGTAGGAAGCTGTAACCAGGGATTTTACAAAGACAGTGAAAACTCAGAAGAAGGTGCAACTGGGAAAAACATGGGACTGTAAGTTTAGCAAGACAAGTTTTATTTCTAGTTGCACCACTTGGGACTTTAGCCAAGTTACTTAACTATCCTGGGTTTTTATTATGCCAAATATGAAAGGAGGGAGTTGAAGTTGCCTTAAATGGTTTAAACAAGGTTAGCATTAAGAATTTTACTACAGGGGAGTTCCCAATGAGGAGCAGCGGAAACGAAGCCGATTAGTAACCATGAGGTTGCGAGTTTGATTCCTGGCCTTTTTCAGTGGGTTAAAGATCTGGTGTTGCTGTGAGCTGTTGTGTAGGTCACAGACAACAGCTCAGATCCTGCATGGCTGTGGCTGTGGTCAGCAGCTATAGCTCTGATTCAGCACCTAGCATGGGAACATCCATATGCTGCAGATTTGGCCTAAAAAGTGAAAAAGAAAACTTTTATTACACATTTTACTTAGAACAATAATTTTCACATTTTAAAGACAGTTCAATAGTATAAATTTCTTACAGTGTTTTTAGAATTGTGCAGCAGAATTTCCCAGTATTATTTGATAGCAAGTTCAGAATAGGGAAATTCAATAACTAGATCTATTTTATTAAAATATAAACTTTTCAAATTTTGGCAAATTTTATATTTGATTCGAGCTCGGGAAAGTGAGATAGATTAAATATACCTTCTAGGAAGAATACTGTTTTGTATATTTTGTTCTCTGGGGAAAAAGGAATTTACTATCTTTGAAATCATATGAAGGCCTTTACATCATACGAAGGAAGACTCCTTCAGGAATGTTTCTGGTTAAGGCTACTTTATTTCCATTGTGCCTTTCTTTGTTTCTGTACTCAGAATCTTGCTAGGAAATTCCTTTTATGTATGCCTCATGTCCTGAAGCAGTTAACATTCATAACCTATTTTCTTAGAACTTGCTTTTCATTTCCTGTGCTGAGCAAGCCAGTGAGTTTGACCTTTGATATATAAAGAATGCATTTCAAGAAAGATCGAGCAAGGAAAATTATGGTGCCTTGTCATCTTTTATATATCAAAAAAGGAAGATTTTTAAAAACATCGTGAGCATGCATACAATTGAACAAAATACATATTTAGTTTCATAGCACGTCTTCTTCCTGGCAGACTTATTTACTGATTAGATTACAGTCAATGCCTTATGCACTTTTTAGGTTACTACAAAGATAAACAGAATTATTTTGCATTCTTATTGTTTTCACATATTCTTCTAGTCATCTTTATTAATACTTATGATACATAAGTAATACAAAGTAAGTTTGTATACATAACTTTGTATACTAAAGTAACTTTGTTGCTATGTGTTTCTAATATATTAGTTTATTCTTCAGGCTGAATATACAAGCATTGCATATTTGCATTGAAATCTCCTAATTTAGGAGTTCTCTTGTGGTACAGCAAGTTGAAGATCCCTCATTGTTACTGCAGCAACTTGGGTAACTGCTGTGGCGTAGGTTCAGTCCCAGCCCTGGAACTTCCATAGGCTGTGGGAGCAGCCAAAAAATAAATGAATCACCTAACTGAAAATAACGTCATCATTTTTAATAATAAATGTGCTTTGTTCATTTGAAACTCCCTAAGAAAGCATTCACTTGATATATGTAAATGTAACAATATTTCTGGCCACTTATCTTTGCCACATGTATTCAGTAAAAATGGCAAAAAAAATCAAGAATGTATACTTATGTAGCAACATTTACTAGTTTTATTTTATTTAGTAGTTTTATTTTACTGTATAAGTGTAACATTCAATTTTTTATTTGCGTTTGGTACAAAATTACTTTTTTGGATTGTGATTGGTACTTATTCTAAAGTAGAGCTAGTAAAAACTGTTTTTACAAATAAGGGCTTTAATATTTCATTCACTCAACACATTTACTGTTCATTATTTAATGCTGAACATTTTGGTATATGTTGGAGATACTTTAAAAATAAGATACAGTCTTGTCCTCAAGACAATATATAAGTAAAAAAGCAACTAATTGAGACTGATGATTTCTATGATGGGAGTAAATACAGAAGACTACATAGGAAGCACACCAACCCATTTTGGAAGTAATGGAGGAGGCAAAGGGAAGGAAATAGTATTTCAGCCTAGATCTGGAGGTTGAAAAAGAATTAGCCAGATAGAGAGGAATTATATCGGGTGGAAAAGCACTCTTGAACTTTATGAATTTCTTTAGATATACATCAGTTTCTCTTTCAGACCTCAGCTGATAAATGTCAGTCTGGTACGTACCTTGGAGAACAGAGTCAACCAATCTTGATATGACATCTCAAGTGATAGAATAAATTAAAGGGATAATCAGAACTTTGACCCAAAGCTCTTATGAACATCTATTTCCCTGAAGTTTCCCAGTAAATCCCTACTGCATGACTCCTCTAGCAATTTCTATAGAAAGCTTTAACAATTTAGATGTTGACTAAGAGTACATAAAACTTTATTTAAAATATAATATTTAAAGCAGTAATTTAAAAATCGGCCCTAGGCAGGTTTCTAGATTGCTGGAAAAAAATAGTATTAACTGATTTTCTGATTTGCCCCATCATATAGCTAGATTACACTGAGTAAACCAAATAATTATGTGATGGTCAGCCAATATATATTTTTTTGTTTTTACAGCTGCACTTGCAGCATGTAGAAGTTTTCAGGCTGGGTCAAACTGCTGCTGTAGATGCAGGCCTAAAACACAGCCATGGCAACACTGGATCTGAGATATATCTGCGACCTATGCCACAGCTTGTGGCAATGCTGGATCCTTAACACATTGAGGAGTTCCTGTCATGGCTCAGTGGTTAACAAATCTGACTAGGAACCATGAGGTTGCGGGTTCCATCACTGGCCTCACTCAGTGGGTTAAGGATCCGCTGTTGCTGTGAGCTGTGGTGTAGGTTGCAGATGCGGCTTGGATCCCGCATTGCTGTGGCTGTGGCCTATACCGTCGTCTACAGCTCCCATTAGACTGCTGCCTGGGAACTTCCACTTGCCGCAAGTGCAGTCCTAGAAAAGGCAAAAAGACAAAAAACAAAAAACAAAATAAAACACACTGAGGCCAGGGATTGAATCCACATCCTCACAGATACCACATTGGGTTCCTAACCCACTGATCCACAATGGGAACTCTGATCAGCCAATATTATTGTTATTTTTACAATACAAAATGCTCAGTTATTCAGTTTAATTTAGACATGTCACAACAACAGCCATGGAGTGAAAATCATTTTGAAAAATAAGGGAAGACACAAGATATGTATTGGTTTAATTTCTTAAATTTCAGTAAGGAATATATATGGAGGGCTCCTGGCTGAGGAAGGGAGAGAAATAAACAATGACTATCTGAAAATATGAAAATTATCTTAATATATTTTGAAGAGTTGTGTAGTTTGAGAATCAGATTTGTTCTTTCTACAGAAGACAGTATAGGACTATTATTTTTGTTTATTAATATTTTAGAATAATACAGCAGAAATTTTTATTGGTCTCAAAACATAATAATTTATTACCACTGTCAAGACAAAGTCTTTTATTACTAATAAGATTGTTGAGGTCACAGGGAAAAAATCGTAACTGATAGTTGAGCCATTCTACTAGAAGACAGTTATTTCTTGCCACATGTCTATTTTACTAAAGACATAGATTAAGTAAGATGTAAACTGGTGCTCAGTCATACTGACCCCTGAAATCAAAGGTATTAGACATAGGGTATTATATTATAGAATTTCCCTAAGGGATAAATGTCTGTAAAACTGAACACTAAGTATTACATCAATGGAAAAATCTAACAGATCCAAGTGGAAACCAAAGAATCACTGAATTCTCATCCATGAATCAGTCTGCTGAACCATGTATCAAATAGGAAGCATATTAATTGCTCTCAATTTTAATAGAATAAAGCAATATTGCACCCATTATCCAAGAGAAAAAATAATGTATGTTTACGAGCCTTCTAATTTTCCTACTGCCCACCTAGAATTTTTGGCTAACTTGAAAATCGATCTGCTTATGTGTTTTTCAAGGACTATTATTTATCTTAAGTATGTTTTATTATCTTTCAATTCCATATTGAGCAAAACTATGAAATAGTAAAAATACACAATAGCTAAAAATGAGCCTGGAACCAATAGGATATATTTTGGTGTGTAAAAGTTACTAAGAAAATTCAATTTTTTAAGAAATAATTATATGTATTCCAACATAGAAACTTTAAAGAGGTCTTAACTTGGCCTCTGGTATCCCAGGGACCCATGCACTTTAACATCTGCCCCAGAGATTTTCTTTCTCAATGAAATATTATTAGTTGTATTAAGATAAGACGAAGAGAGAGTGGATTAAGATGGCAGAATAGAAGGACTGGAGCTCAACTTCTCTCCCAAAAAACAGCAAAACTACAACCAAATGCCAAGCAACCTTCAACCAAATGGACTGTAAACTTCCAAAAAAGATATTCTACTCAAGAAGACAAAGAGGAGACCACATCAAGAGGTAGGAGGGGCTATTACGTGATAGAAGCAACCCTATACCTCCTGGGTGGGAAGCCCCACAGACTGGAAAGTAACTGTATCACAGAGACTCAGCTACAGGACTAAGAGTTCTGAGCCTCACGTCAAATCCCCATGCCTGGGGATCGGGCACAGGCAGAAAGAGCCCCAGAGCATCTGGAATTGAAGGCACTGGGTCTCAGGGCAAAGTAAAGTGCCCATAGGAATCCAGGTGGAACCTGACTACAATTACTGGAGGATCTCCTGGGAAAACAGGGGTGACTGTGGCTTGTGGTGGGGGAAGGGCAGTGGAGGTGAAGCTCTCAGGAACATTCATCAGCCTGCATTTCTTTGAAGGGGGCCATTTCTGGGAAAATCTGGCCCCTTACAGCAGCACTGAGAATCCCCAGGACAAACAATAATCCAGATGGGATCTCAGCCCCACCCATCAGTAAACAGGTTACCTAAAGAGCCCTCAGGCACACAGCCAGCCTCTAATCTCATCCAGAGACAAAGCCCCACCAATCAGGGAGAGGAATCAACCCCACCTACCAGTGAGCAGGCATCACTCCCTGCCATCAGGAAGCCTACAGCAAGCCCCCTCCATACCAACTTTAGCCACAGGGGAGGCAAACACCTGAACTAAGAGAGGCTACAACTCTATTGTCGACACAAAGATCACCACACCAAAAACATATAAAAATGAAAAGACAGGAAACTATAACTCAGGTAAGGGAGAAAGAGAAAAGCTCAGAAAAACAGCTCAGTGATGAGGAGATTATCAGCCTCCCAGAAAGAGACTTTAGACTGTTGATGCTGAAGATGATGCAAAGCATTGGAAATAAACTGGAGGCAAAAACTGATAATTTATAGGAAACACTGAGCAAAGAAATACAAGGTGTAAAAATTAAACTAGAAGAAATGCAAAATACAATAACTGAAATAAAAAATTCATTAGAAGCAGCCAACTGTAGAATACAGGAGACAGAAGAACACATCACTGAGGTGGAGGACAGATTAGTGGAAATCACTAATGCAGAAGACAAAAGAGATAAAAGATTGAAAGGAAATGAGCAGAGTCTCAGAGAACTCTGGGATAATGTTAAATGCACCAACATCCATATTATAGGGGTGCCAGAGTGAGAAGAGAGAGAGAAGGGGACAGAAAAAATATTTGAAGAGATAATAGCCGAAAACTTCCCTAATATGGGAAAGGAACCACTCACTCAAATCCAGGAAGTGCAACGAGGACCATATAAAATAAACCCAAGGAGGAACACCCTGAGACACATATTAATCAAAATGACCAAAATTAAAGACAAACAGAAAATATTGAAAGCAGCTAGGGAAAAGAAACAAATGATATAGAAGGGGGACCCCAATAAGGTTATCAGCAGATTTTTTCATCTGAAACTCTGCAAGCCAGAAGGGAGTAGCATGATATACTTAATGTGATGAAAGGGAAAAACTTCCAACCAAGATTACTTTACCCAGCAAGGCTCTCATTCAGATTTGAAGGAGAGATCAAAACCTTTACAGATAAGAAAAAGCTAAGAGATTTCTGCAACACTAAACCAGCTTTACAACAGATCCTAAAGGAAATTAGGCAGAAAAGAAAAGGCCACAACCAGAAACAAAACACCACAAATGACAAGGCTCACCAGTAAAGGCATACATACAGTAAAGACACTTAATCATCCATGCACAATTATGCTACCAAAATCAGAAGTCATGAGAAGAGAGCACAAATGCAGGACACTGGAGACGCACGTGCAATTAAGAAACCAACAACTTAAAACAATCTCTTTTATATATATACTGCTATTTCAAAACTTCAGGGTAACTGCAAACCAAAAATCTACAATTGACATACAAACAAGAAAAATCAACTCAAATACAACATTAAAGATAGCCATCTTGTGAGAGGAGACAACAAAGAGAATAAGGGAAGAAAAAAGAGCAAAACCCCAAATAGTTAGTACAATGGCAATAAGAACATATACATCAATAATTACCTTAAATGTTAATGGACTGAATACCCCAACCAAAAGACATAGACTAGCCAAATGGATACAAAAACAAGACCCACATATATGCTGTCTTCAAGAGATCCACTTCACTTCTAGAGACACATACAAATTGAAAGTGAGAGGATGGAAGAAAATATTCTATGCAAACGGGAATCAAAAGACAGCCGGAGTAGCAATACTGCTACCAGAGAAAATAGACTTTAAAATAAAGAACATTTTAAGAGACAAGGAAGGGCACTACATAATGATCAAAGTATCAATCCAAGAAGAAGATACAACATTTTAAATATCTATGCACCCAACATAGGATCACCACAATATAGAAGGCAACTTAAATGTTCCCTTCAGATTGGATTAGGGAATGACTATGCATAACATAGTGATGCTTTTATTATTTTATAGTATTTTTAAAGTATTTTTAACTAGTATATAGTACATTGTAAATTTACATGTAAATTAAAATGTACTTCTTGGTTTCAAAAAAAAAAAAAGGTAAGACGAAGATGTGTTATATAGATCAACAACATGTATCTGCAGCTTTGGCCATGATCTGATTTAGTGGCCTTAGATACATGGGCAGTGAGCAGAGTTTTTATTTTAACTAGGTAAATCTGAAAGATGACCAGAGGAACTTTGCTGTTAGACAAAGTGAAGTAGCTAACATCTTCTTTTCAAGAGGAATGTTATAGGTGTGAGCTGATAAATGAAGTGTTCTCAGAATTGAGCAGCCAGGTACAACTCCTTCCAGTCTAAGTAAAATTAGGAATACTAGACCCTGTTGCACCTGCTGTATACCAATCAGTTTAACTGTGGCTTATGTTATACTCTAAAGAGATTCAAAAAGTCACCTGGTCACTAGTCAGTGAAGCCAATGGGAAATAGGGAGAAATTATATTTTTATACTGAATATATGTGAAAATTAGAGGTTGAGTAGTCATGTCCTACAGTCCATAGAGAAAAACTTGATGCCCTTGCTACAGTGATTTTTCTCAGTTTTTCTTAGTTTACAAATATTTAGTTTTTGGTTTGGTAACATTTATTTTACAGTAAACTTTTGGCAAAAAGAATGTGAGGTAAACAAAAGTCATTGTCTAGTGAAATGTCTACTGCATTTAAAAACTTTAGAAAGTTGATAATAAACATGTAACTTTTACAAAATATTTGCTGACGTTTAGCATTTACCATGGGAGCCACAGTGATATTGCTGAACATATGAAGACCAGAAACTGCTGCAAAGCCTCAGCATCTACTTCAAAAGTTTGGAGTTATTTTAAGAACCCAGATAACTTCAGCAAGTATGTTTACAATTTATTTTGTGAAGATTGATTTTGCATTTAAATCAAATTGCTTGCTTTCAATTCCAAGTTTTCTTGTGCACATATGGAAAAGTGAAGCAATAGCTGTTATTATGCTAGTTCCAGTAACAGAAGAATGTCACAAACACTCAAGAAATACAAACTTTATGTGTCATTAGATACTTCAAATAGAATATCAAAAAATTAATTTTGATAAATGTGACATTGTTTCTTCTAATTCATGTAAGTAAAGTTTTAAGAGGTTCATTAGATCCTAGGTGAAATATATTAATTTGAATGCCAATATAAACTCAATGCTGGAAATCAAAAAAATGTTTTGACATTAACAGTGTTAATACAGTTTTGGGTGGAGCATTTTGTAAAGCAAAACCAGGTTCTTATTAACTAAGAAAATTTAAAATTAGAAATGTACTTAAAATTGATGCTGATGAATACCTAATTTGCAATTGTGTAGAAACTAGTAGTAATATATAAATCCAAAAAAACACTGAAGTGTCAAAATGTACAACTAATTTTTTTCCTACATAGTGAAAATAACTTTGTTGAAGTAAATGAATACTTCAGCTATACAGTGTATGCTTTCTGATTTAAATTCCTTTCATCAATTTGATTTTAAACATACATAAGCTTTTTAAAACAACTTGGTAAATCAACCTACGTGTACTACAATGACTTAATTTTTTTTTTTTTTTTGGTTTATCAGGCCTCTCAATTTTGTTAAAATTTTTTTGAAATATTTAGTCAAAGTATTTAACAAATGGAGTGCTAAATAACTTTGGTTTTTAAAGGTTTTCTTGAATCAAAGTTTTATTTAAAACTTTCATTGAAAAAGATACTCAGTCCCCTATGTTCTTTGCAGGACTATCCACAATAGCCAAGACATAGAAGCAACCTAAATATCCATCAGCAGATGAATGGATTAAGATGTGGTACATATACACTACTGAATACTACTCAGCCATAAAAAAAGAACAAAATAATGTCATTTGCAGCAATGTGGATAGAACCAGAGACTCTCATACTAAGTTGAGGAAGTCAGAAAGAGAAAGACAAATACCGTATGATATCACTTATATCTGGAATCTAATATATGGCACAAATGAACCTATTTACAGAAAAGAAACAAAGTCATGGACATGGAGAACAGACTTGTGGGTTACCAAGGGACAGGGGGAGGGGGAGGGAGTGGGATGGACTGGGAGTTTGGGGTTAGGAGATACAAAATATAGCATTTGGAGTGGATAAACAATGAGATCCTGCTGTATATCACAGGAAACTCTATCACTTATGATGGAACATGATGGAGGATAATATGAGAAAAATAATGCACATATATATATATAACTGGGTCACTTTGATGTACAGCAGAAATTTATAGAACATTGTAAATCAACTATAATAATAAAATTAAAAATAAAATAAAATAAAACATCCAAACAGGAAATATTAAATTTATTCTCAGGAAATCAAGGGAGGAACTAACAAATTAGATGACGAAAGTTTATACAGTGTTTAAGATTTAATTTCATAATTGCACTTTAGAATATTTCCACTTGTACATCTCCTGTGATTGTATTCCTATTTTTAATTTAATAAATGTAAAGGGAGTAACTGAAATTAAGAAGCCTTTCAATTTCATAGTACCTAAGTTTGGTAAACCAATTAAAATAAACATAAATAGAGATATTATCTGATGAATTTTATCTTGCAAAAAGATTTGCCTAAAGTACTCAATGATTCAGAAATAAAGTACCTATGAAAACTCATGAGCTAAAATGTTTATGCATTCGAGTGAAAGGAGCTTTCATTTCAAAGGATTTGCACTCATCTTGCAAGATAGCTCAGCACAATTACAGGAAGTAATTTTAAAATATAATCTTCAGAAAGGAGTCAACTGAAGATGTCAGTTTTGTTTAGGATATCAACTCTTCCTAGTTTAGATGATCTGATCATCCTACTCTTAAAAGGCTGTACATTTACAAGTCTAGAACCCTTCAGCTTTTCTACAGGCTTACACATTACAGTGGTGGGTGTTTCACTGGGAGGCATTAATAATGCTACACTGCTTTTTTATGCTTAAGTATTTTCTACTACACACATATAGAAAAACGTACAAATTATAAGTATGCAGCTATGTGAATTTTTACAAAGTGGATACATCTACGGGGCCCACATCATATACAGAACATAAACCAACATCCTGGAATCCCCCACCTGTCCTCTGTCAGCTACTACACACTTACCCTCAGGGTAACCTATGTTATAACATCTAAGAACATAGATTTTCCAAATGCATGTTATCATGTGCAGACTTTTGAGCTCTATATAAATCACATATTATGCTTTTAATTCCATTACATGTTATTTACATCAGATGTATTAACATTGCTCTTTTAAAAAAGAACAGTATAGATGTTTATTTTTATAATGGAATACCAGGACTATCTAATTTCAATGTCTATCCCTTTAACCTACTTGTTCTCATTATAATCAAAATGGATCTTTAATAAGAAATCATAACAAGAATAGAGTTTTTTTCCTTAGCATAATTTTATACTTTTTTTTGTCTTTTGTCATTTTAGGGCCACATCCATGGCATATGGAGGTTCCCAGGCTAGGGATAGAATTGGAGCTGTAAGCACAGGCCTACGTCAGAGCCACAGCCACAGCAACGCAGGATCTGAGCCACCTCTGTGACCTATACCACAGCTCACAGCAATGCCGGTTCATTAACCCACTGAGCGAGGCCAGGGATCGAACCTGCATCCTCATGGATACTAGTCTGATTTGTTTCTGCTGAGCCATGACAGGAACTTCTCATTTTATAGTTTTTATCAAATAATTCTGCATTTCATAAAGTGCCCATCATGCAAGGAGAGGTTCATTAACTCACTGCCCTAAATTATAATGGCAGACAAATTCTTCATGTCTGCTATGAGGTGAACATCAGGTGCACAGCACCTCTCACAGAGCTGGGAACAAGGTCTAGTGCTGTTTCCACGTGCATTTGACTTTCCTGGATCTTTTAAAACTCAGTGTTCTTCCAACTATCTCTTATTTTAAATTCCTATAACACATTTTCACTGCCTGCTCCTCACCACCCACGTCACCATCAAGGTCGAATATCTTTCTTACCGCTGTGCTTTTGCTCCTGCCTACATCATTTCACTCATTCCTCCTACCTGCGTTTCTAATGTCTCCTTTCATTTTAAACAAGTGCAGCTTCCACCTACCTACATGAAGATTGTAAGATTCCCTTAGAGAATTCTAGGTACTAGTACATAAATAGATATATTTTTCCCAGTCAAACTTAATCTAAAATGTTAAGTTTGCTTTCCCAGTCAAATATAAGGCCAATATTCTCTATATACTGTTCTAAATGCAAGTAATAAATGAATATACTTTCTAATTGAATCTTACCAATGAATTATGAAACTCAATTTTTGATATAATTATGATTTGTAAATTCATTCTTCATCCTTTATAATTAAGAATTCTTCAATATTTATATTAGTAACTTTATGATAGTCCATGATATTTGTATACCCCCCATATTAGTTAGCAATTATAAAACCTTGAATTTTACTTATTGATGTGTTATTCTATATTATTTTAATTTAAAAAGTTTTAATGCAAATAAAAGGACATTTTCTATAAAATAGATTTTATGCTATGGTCAATTTAGTCACTAATTTATTCAACAGCTAAGTTTTTGGCACCTACTAAGTGCCAGGCAATATTGTTTGTGAAATACAGTGGTAGGAAAGACTGAAAATCCTTGCTTTTACATTCTAGCAGGGTATACAGTAAAAAAAAAAAAAAAAAAAAGAAAAATGTAAAGTATTTAATATATTAGAGATAATACTTTTTTTTTTCAGTCAATATAAGTAGCCCAAGGAGATAAGGAGAAGGAGAGAAATGGAGAATACCATTGGTAGAATCAAGTATAAGTAGTTTGATTTTTTTTTGGGGGGGCGCACCTAGAGAATATGGAGGTTCCCAGTCCCTAGGCTAGGGGTTGAATTGGAGCTGTAGCCACTAGCCTATGCCACAGCCACAGCCACACCAGATCTGAGCCATGTCTGAAACCTATACCACAGCTCACAGTAATGCCGGATCCTTAACCTGCTGAGTGAGGCCAGGGACTGAACCTGCATCTTCGTGGATACTAGTAAAATTCATTTCAATTGAGCCACAATGGGAACTCCTGTAAGTAGTGTGATGCTTAATTTAATAGCTAACACTTGTAATTTTTAGATGTTTTAAGGGCCTAAGAGAGCACTACTATATGTGACATTGTCCAACAGTATATCAACATGCATCCACTCCTGTGCCTGCTGTGACTTACTTTAGAGATTAGGTTTTGGAATTTCAGCATAGGAATAAGGGTGGGGAATAGGCTTCCCTTCCCACTTAGCTTACATGGTCAAATTCATAGGCTGTAAAAAGGTTTTATCTACAAGATGAGGGATTTAGACTAGTCAGTGATTTTTAACTGGGCATCATAGAGTCCTATGGTCTTCCAATAAAATTCATGGAAACAATGAAATTAAATGAGAAAAATTATCTTTATTTTCAAAAACCTCTAAGTGAATTTTAGCATTCCCTTCCTTCAGTTATGAATAAACTGATAATCATATCAGCACTATTGTGTTTTTCACCAACAGAAATCACAGATATTTTTGTATTATATCATAGTTGTCATGTATACTTCAAGCTATCACTTATTTTCATTACTATTGAGAAATTATGATAATTATTAGATCCATGGCAAGATCATTCCATTAAATACATTAATAAAGAATCACATATATTATTCCATCAATACTTCTTTTAAATACCATAATAAAATTATTTTGATATAATTTTAATGCTAGGTACCTCATTTTGTAAAAGAAGAATGGTTATACGAAATGAAGATACATCCCAAGAAAAAAAACTATATATATATATATATATTTTTTTTTTTAAATGTCAGAGAAGGGATGTGCAAGAAGTAGGTATTTGAATCAAGAGCTGAGTAATATGAAAAAATAAGGGAATAGATGCCAGGTCAAGGAAATAGGACAAAGGCCTTAAAAAAGGAAAAAATACCATGAAAGTTATGGAAGGCAGGGAAAGACAATGAGTGTGGCAGGACAAGAGCTGTATGTTGTCTCTGACTATGTTCAGCTGCACAGGTACACAAAAAGAATTGTGGATAGATGAATTTACTCAGGGTTGTGATTTAGCCAACAGTTTGGCAAATCAGAAGAGGACATGCCATAGGTTGGTAACAGTGATAACCATGGAAATTCAGCAACCTAAGATCTATGAACATTGAGGATGGAGAGATAAAAGAAATCCAGTGAGAGGATGGTAGGATTAATGAGTTGTAGGTTCTAGTGAGGTCTGAAGATTTGTGCAGAGGATATGTAGGAAGGCTACTTTAGTACTATTAGGGAGAGATGACAATGGCTATTGTCTTAATCAGCTTGGACGCTATAACAAATACTATAGACCAGGTGACTTTATCAGAAATTTATT
>PVHT021183619.1:2795134-2813644 GCA_004024745.2 Catagonus wagneri | reverse complement strand
TCCCTGCCCTTGCTCAGTGGGTTAACGATCCGGCGTTGCCGTGAGCTGTGGTGTAGGTTGCAGACGCGGCTCGGATCCTGCGTTGCTGTGGCTGCGGTGTAGGCCAGTGGCCACAGCTCCGATTAGACCCCTAGCCTGGGAACCTCCACATGCCGCGGGTGCGGCCATAAAATGACAAAAGGCAAAAAAAAAAAAAAGAAAGAAAAGAAAAGAAATTTATTTCCAACAATTCTGGAGCCTGGAGTCCAAGATCAGGCTGCCATCAAGGTTGGGTTTTAGTAAGCACCCTCTTCCTGGTTGCATTTTCTTCATGAGACAGTAAAAAGATCACGTCTGTCTGTCTCTTATAAGACCACTAACCCACTCATGATAGTTCTACTCTCATGATGTAATTATCTTGCAAAGGCCCTCAGCTCTAAATACTATCACATTTGGATTAGGGCTTCATCTTATGAATTTGGGAGAGGGGGAAGGGGGTACAAACATTAAACCCAGAGTAACCATGAAGATGCAGAGATGTAGATAATTTAAGATACTTTCATGTTACTATTGCAAGGATACTGGAAAGCATGCTCCAATGAAGTAAGTAGTTCTTCCTTTACCACTTTATACCCAGCTCTGACACATAGAAAGAAGGTGCTTAATCAATATTAACAAAGTAAATAAACTAATGCATGTGTAAGCAAGATAGAGGATTGCTACCAGGTTTTAGAGTTAATTCAACTTTTAAATTAGGGAGGAGGGGATGTGGAAAAGGTTTGTGGTTATTTCTTAAATACTGGTAAGAAATCATACATAGTATCAGCATCATCTTATCAATAATACTCTCACTGAAGCATTTATTGCAACACCACAGATACCCTGATAGGCTTCATAAGAAAAAATGTACGAGCTATATAATTCTTTCTTTCCTACAGGTAAGAGCACGTAGGGGATTTAGCAGACATTTAGGAAGGCATGGAAAACAAAAAAAAGGGCAATCGACTTCTCCCCAGGAAAACTGAACACTTAAAGAAAATGCAGAAATACCTTCAGTGTCTTTACTGAAGTTGCTTTGAATCTTGAATTCCATTTCTAGCTAAACTATCAAGTATGAGTAAAATAACATCAGTTTTACAGTTTGAAGAATAAAAAAATCTACATTTATAAAAATTGTTATTTACAGAAATACTTTAGCAAAGCCAAAAATAATTCAAGTAATCAATAAATTTTAGAAAGTTCTCAAAAGTGTAATTAAAGAAAATTTCCTGAATTATAGACTTACTGAAACCTGAGAAGTCTGCCTAACATTGTCCTTTTTAACAAATATATTATTAAGCAATGAGTCAGCTTAGTGATTTATTGAAGATAATTATTTCCTACTTATAAACAATTAGAAAATAAAAGAAAATAAGGAAAATGAGAAATTTTGGATAGAGAGTTATGTTTAAAAAATGATAATCCAAATAAGAAGCAAACAAAATATGTTATTTTTATATTGAATCTATTAAATATAAGAAAATATAATGTATTTGGTTTTAATGATAAAAGTGTTTCACTTAAGTAACACAGATATACCAAGGTAGATTTCTTTTCTCTTAAATTCACTCCCAATAGTTATGTAGAATTTAATTATTATATACATTTCTTTAAATACTGGTAAGAAGTCATATATATTATTATCATCACTTATTGCAAAACCTATTTATTTTCATATTTGATAATTAATTTATCCCCAACTGAGAAAGACTTACCCTACTAAACTGGAGGTTCTTAGAGGGCAGAAATTCTTATTTACTGCTGTGTGAATATTACCAAGAGTAGTCCCTGATCTGACAAACAATAGGCATTCAATAGAAACTTCTTCATATAATCACATAATAGAGAAGTTTAAGACAAGGAGGAAGGAGAAACGTAGAGAAGTAATTTGTTGAAAACATTCTTTGGCAAAACAATAACTATAACAAGAATATTTTTAAAAAGTTAAACAGGATATAGCCCCTGTCCTTATGGAAGTCACAGCCAAAGTGGAGACCATATATTAATAGTTGAAAAAATAAGATATGACAAGTTCTATGACTTTGGCATTAACAAATATTAATAGCCAGGATAAGGAAAGTTTAGTTCACTTGTGAGACAGAGTTGGCTAAGGAAGTGAGACACGTGATGAACCTTGAAAATAAGTAAGAACCTTCAAGGATAGAATGTGGCAAACAAAAATAAAACAGCATACCAAGAGGAACATCACAGGTAAACAGCATAGTATATAAATGGTTTGGTGTAGAAGAAGGGTTGACCATAATATTGGGAAGGTAAACTAGGACTAAGCCAGCACACAGAAGGAGTTTAAAACTTATGCTTTGTCCTCTGTATACAGTTTTTTTCTAAAAACCTGTGAACTTATTTTTTAAAAAAATGATTGTGGGATACATTCCTAAAGAACGGCAACATGGCAAATGAAGTTAAAGCTCACTTGAAATAAGAGTAAGAATGGAAGAAAAAGATGATATGATTATGATAAGAGGGGTCACCTTCCTCAAAATAGTGATCCTAAATAATCCTTCATGGAGTAACATTCATATATAAAAAACAGCTCTCTATTAACAAAACACAAAAAAAACACCACACATATATAATACATACAAATTATTTAAGAAAGTTACTCTTGGCCTTAATGGTTCTTTACACTTAATTTTATCATGTTTTTCTTAAAACTTTCTATGAATATAGGATTGTAGTATATTCATGTGTCTAACTGCCCTTGTATTGTAAAGGTGAAAGCCATCACTACAGCAAAAGAAATAAAGAAGAAATAATTAGAGAGGGAGAAAAGAAAGAATAAATGACACAACAAAAAGAGAAAAAAAATGAAATTGACTAATGTACCAGGAATTCCTGCACATTGCTATAACTTAAGCATTTATTGGCAGGAAGGCAAATATGTATCTTGCTTGCTTTCATTTTCCCAAAGCACAATTTAATTAATATTGTCATATAGCTCCTGGTAACAGACTCATACCATAACAGTCCTCCCACACCACAAGATCAATGGAACCCTGGAAGCTACAACAGAAAGAAATTAGAACGTGCATCAAATTTGTGAAGCTCATAAAGAAAACACATTTGCCCTTCATGTATTTTTAAAGAGATTCTTGCTTCATTATATCTTGTAAATGGTTTCTCTGTTCAGTAAAGCAGACAGAATTGAACTTTGGTGGTATCCTATTTATCAGAAATACAGAATGCCATTCAGTTTTAATAAAGATTTTAGTGGTGATATTATTATGTATAGGTGCCCAGTTATTCTATAAGGGCTTTGTAATGTCTGAGAAAGAACTTGGCATCTGAGCTCATTTATGTGCCTCATTTCCTTCTTTCCTATCTCCTTAGCACATAAGAATTAAGCCTTATTTCCAACTTGATTAACTTTTTGACCAACTCTAGCTCATTCTTTGTTTTCAGTAGCATATTGGGTTATATAATAGGAAAAATAAAACTGACAATTTAGAACAGTATTTAAGAATATGTATTCTCTTAAATCAGTTTGTTCTTTAGATTATATAACTTTTAGATGAAAATGCTAGTTATGGAGCCATGACTTTTAAGTAATTAATTTAACCCCAGGACTAAACACTCAGTACTGCTGGAATAAGTTGAATTTTAAAGTACTGTTTCAAGTAAATGAACAAAAACTGCATCTCTTTCATTCCATGTATAGTTATTTGTTATATCAACATATTCCTTTTCCACATTAGGTATTTAACATTTGCTTTTCCCACACTGAGTCATTCCAAAATGGAATGATTTTTTGAGAAGAGAGTAGTTAGTTGCAAAATTCTGTTTTTAATTAGGTTATTTTAATATTTTATGTTATTGACAGCAACTATGTGAGAAAAACAGATTTAACCTGGTCTTTATACTTTTGAAACTGTTGGAAAATATTGGGCTTAATATTTTTAGATTTATTGAAAAAAATTTTGATTAGAAAAACAGTATGTAATTTGTGATATAGAAAACTGTTCATAGTTTCAACAACTATTCTGGAGATATGATATGCCTATTACATCTACTGATGTGAAATTTCTTGAATTGGCTGGATGATCCAAAACACTAGATTAAGGTCCCTCTAGACATATTTTAGTATTTTGGAGTAGTAATAGCAATTTTATTACATGCCCATCTTTTGTTGGTGTTGTCCAATGCCAGTTTTGTTAAACCCTAATTTTGTTACTCAATGAATAATTTTAGTGAGCTACAGGCTTTTTAATAATACATTTTATGACTTTGTATCCACCTGCTCTACACAAACTACTAAACTAATTTTAATTTAGATATCAGTATAATTGAGAAAAGGAGAGCGGTTTAACATTCTTACTACCAATTTAAGATTAGGTTTCCTTATTTCCTTCTATTCTGAGTAATGATGTACTACTTCAATAAATATAGTTTCCTGAAACTATTTCAGTTATTTTGAAGCAATATTTCAAGAACTCAATATGAGTAACTCATTTATAATATTTCCAGCATCTCTACAACATGGATGAAAATACTTTTTTTCTGCACAGTTAAAAGAATCACTATTAAATACGGTTAGAAAATGTATGTGCCATTGATTAAGACTAGCTACTCTTAATATATGAAATCAATATTTTTGTCAGAGCAATGAAATTTAAGTTTTTACTGTTGAGTGTGAATAGGAAAAATTATATCAATAATGTAATGAAAAATTACATTGAGTCAAGATATTGAAAAACTGCATTATTGTATTACTTCATTACTGCATGCAATTAAAAGTTAATGCCCAGTATCCCATTGCTGCATTGGTAACTTTTCTAAGATTGTATGACTATAATAGATAAAATGCTGATAATAAAACTTGTGTAGAAAATATATTATTAGCTATGTCTTTTTTCACAATTTTTATGTACAGATATTATATAAAATATATAAAATATATAATTTTACTCATAGAAAAACATTACTAATTCTCTGAAATTATGTAATAGTTATATTTAAGGAATATAATTCAAAAACTTCACAAATAAAAATGCCCACATTATATTTTCCTATTTTTTCACAAATCTGTTCATTTGATACAGTAACATTGAACTCAAAAGTGAACGAGTTTTAAGGGTAGTCTAAGAAGAACTAAATTATAACATACAGTATAATTTAGGTAGAGTATATTTACGGTATTAGTAGCATGAACCAATTTCACTGCATATGAGTCCTCTGCTATTATTTTGCATCAATTTATTTTTTTTTAAAGTGGTTTCCAAGCAAGCGTGTGTGTGTGTGTGTGTGTGTGTGTGTGTGTAACCACACATGTCAAGGATTTAGGTTAGGGATTAGATATTCCCAAGTAGTTCATGTATACCAAAATACGTTACTATAACTTAGGCTTTTCATGGCAGATAGAGTTAAAACAGAAGTTGCACATAATACCACATATGATGACATTTATAATGGATTCATGTCTGGTCTCAGTTGGAAATTCAGAGAAAAATTTTCCGTGTGAAACCTTGAATAGATAAAGATGAAGGAAAAGCCAGAGATGGTATGGAAGTGTTGAACCTGATGGTCTCTATTTATTTTACTAACGGAGATAGCACTTAATAAATAAACACATACTACATACCAAGCACTTTAGTAAACTCTTTACATGTATTATGTCATTTAATCCTCACAACAGCCTCACAAGATAAAGTATTATGATTACATCCATTTTACAGTTGATAATTCTGAGACACACAACAGGTAAGTTTCAGTCATTTACACTGCATACAAGTGCCATTCACTTTCTCAAGAATACAATATTCAGAAGAATAGAAGTTTTACCCTCTGGCTTTATATGAGGAGCAGCCCTACCAAGATGACAGCTAAGAAGAAAAAGAAGTTGGAGTTAGATCTGTGTAATCAAACATTTGAGTCTGTGCTCTCAAATACTTTACTTGTCCTAGAAATTATTGCTATTCTAGAAATCCAATTTTAGTTTTTTCAATTTTTTATTCAAAATTTCTTTGTTCATGTGCAATCTATCACATAAATCTACTATATATCTTTATAAATCTACTATGTTGGTAAACATTACTGTAGGTCCTTCTTTTCTATTGCGACTACTGAATTGAAGGATTCTATTGTCTGAGCATTGGTTCATTAGGGCTATTCTAAAAAATTATAATTCATCCTCCATACCATTTTTGGCATCTCTTTCATGAAGCAATTTTAAATACTGGGAAAAATTACAGTTTCACAGAATTTAGAAAGCTTCCTACAAAACACTGTACAGACCTATAAGTCAGTTTGTCAAACATTATTTTAATAACCAGTTTTTATAATTTTGTTCATCAAACCTTGGCCAGTCTCTTAAAAGTAATTTTTATGGAAAATAAATTTGTTTAATTATTTCTAGATCTATCTCCTTCTAAGGAACTCTAACTAATAAGCATTTGAGAGTTGATGAGACACATGCTATTGTAAGAAAAAAACGGAAATCTTATGAAAAAAGATTTTAAAATAGTGTTCTAGGAAACTGTTCTTTGAGGTCACTGTTGGCCATTTCTCTGTGCTCAAGATATTAAAAAATATTTTTTTAAAAAAAAGAAGAAACTTTGTCTGCGGACATAATTTACTTTCCTCCCACCTATTCAGCTACAAGTTCTCATTAGGCATTTCAAATTTCACGGCAA
Source organism: Catagonus wagneri (assembly GCA_004024745.2). Taxonomy (NCBI): domain Eukaryota; kingdom Metazoa; phylum Chordata; class Mammalia; order Artiodactyla; family Tayassuidae; genus Catagonus; species Catagonus wagneri. The sequence goes on along the minus strand of PVHT021183619.1, from coordinate 2,806,976 downwards.
AGGAAATCATAAAAAAAATGAAAAGACAACCTGAGAAATGGGAGAAAACAGCTCAAACAATGCAACTGGCAAGGGCTTAATCTCCAAAATATACAAACAACTCATAAAAATCAACAACAATAAAAAAAGGCGATAGAAAAATTGGCACAAGACCTAAATAGATATTTCTTCAAAGAAAACATACAGATAGCTAGTAGACACATGAAAAGATGTTCAACATCACTAATTACTAGAGAAACGAAAATCAAAACTACAGTGAGTACCACCTCACCCCAGTCACAATGGTCATCATTAATAAGTCTACAAATAACAAATGCTAGAGAGGGTATGAAGAAAAGAGAATGCTTCTACTCTGCTGGTGGCAAAACTGTTAAAACCACTACGGAGAACAGTATGGAGGTTCCTTAGAAAACTGAATACAGAACTATCATATGATCCAGTAATCCCACTCCTGGGCATATATGTGGACAAAACTACAATTCCAAAATATATACACACCTTTATGTTCATAGCAGCATTATTTGCAGTAGCTAAGACATGGAAACAACATAAATGTCTACTGACAGTTAAGTGGATTAACATGTATTAAAATGTATTGTATATACATACACACACATATACATACAATGGAACACTACTCAGCCATAAAGAATAACAAAATAATGCCATTTGTAGCAACATGGATGCAATCAGAGATTCTCATACTAAATCAGAAAAACAAATACATGTGATATCACTTATATGTGGAATCTAAAATATGGTACAAATGAACCTATCTACAAAACAGAAACAGACTCACAGATACAGAGAACAGATTTATGGTTGCCAAGGAGGAGGAAGAGAGTGGGATGGACTGGGAGTTTGGGCTTAGTAGATGAAAGCTATTACATTTAGAATGGATAAGCAATGAATCCATACTGTATATCATAGGGAACTACACTCAGACTCTTGGGATAGATCATGATGGAAGATAATATAAGAAAGGGAACGTATGTTTATGTGTGACTGGGTCACTTTGATGTACAGTAGAAATAGACACAACATTGTAAACCAAATATAATTTTCAAATATTTTAAAAGAAAAAATAGCTTATAGAACCATTGTTCCAGCTGATTTCATTTGTTTGTTTTGCTTTTAGGAACTCACCTGCAGGATATGGAAGTTCCCAGGCTAGGTGTTGATGGGATGAAGCTGCCAGCTTACATGACTGCCACAATAACTTGGAATCCGAGCAGCGTCTATGACGTACACCACAGCTCACAGATATGCCGGATCCTTAACTCACTGAGTGAGGCCAGGGATTGAACCCACATCCTCACGGATACTAGTCAGGTTTGTTTACACTGAGCCACCATGGGAACTCATAACTGATTTTTAAGGGGCTTTTAAAGCTCCATAATTTTGTAGTTAATGATCAATATCACAATGAAGTTGGTGATAAAGCTAGAAAATTCTTGATTTCATGTTAAAAGTTCTTTTCCTAGTATATTTATGTACTAATTTATAATAACATAAACCTTTATTGACAGTTGAATTCAAAACATAATGTCAATACATGAAAATTTGGAAATCATGCCTTAAAAATAAAACAAGGAATTTCTTTAATTCTCATTTCCTTTTAACTTTTATAGAGATAGAACGGTATATTTTTGTTTAAGAACTTAGAAGTAGACTAACATAAAAGTGGAGACCTGGATTATTTATAGCTATGACCTTGCATTTTTCTATGAAATCACTTCTTTATGTGTATTCCAATATACTCTCAAGTTTTCACAGCCCAATCTAATAACTGTCATGGAAGGCTTAGAGGAAATATGGGCGCAATCTGGAACAGTGGCTTCGATTTCAGATGAGCTTCAAAAGCTCTTTTATTTACATGTAGAGATTATGTAGAGCATGATGTGCCTTCTCCCAACTCCAGAGCCAATATTCATGACAATATACAAAAAGACTAAAATGTCAAGAATTGAAAACAATGGAGTAAACTAAATGTAAAATAAAAGTATTTGGTAAAGTTCAGAGATGTATTCCTATTTAGTGTATATCCATTTTGATGTGTTGAGAAATACAGCCCTTGAATACTCACCATACTTCCCCCCTCTAAATTAGAACACAACAGAGAAACACCATCTCCCCAAACTTTAAAAAAAAAAAAAAAGAGATCAAAAAAGATTGATTTCAGCACAATTTGCTGGTATTTATCTGCTGACTCCCCTAGTCCCCTGATACTCAAAACTGTCAGTAATGCTTCCAAATGCTCAGGGACAAACTATTGACTTAAAGAAAAATATACAACATAACAGCTGTGAGTGTTTTGTGCAGGGTCCTATTGAGGACTATAGCCAGGGAGATAGCTCTGAGGAACTATTGCAAAGAGGCAGGGGAGGAGCTAATATATACATGAATTTTGAGGCACAGGAAACACATGTAGGCAAAAAAAGATTTTAATAAAAGATTATGGCTAATTACAAATAACAATTATTTCCAGTTAATGATTTTAGATTTTCCTATATATGGGAAAATTTAAGAATCTGGGGTCATTGAAATTTTCCCTTAGATATGTATCTAACTATCTAAGGGCCCTTTATCCAAAGAACAGGGTACATCACCTTGCTTTTTCCCTCCTGAATTCCTCTCCAGATAACACTGTCCATGGGAAACCATGAAGGTTGCAAATTAACCCCTGTATAGCCAAATGGAGACACTCTTTGTTCCTTTTTTGCTCACATATCTTTGCAGAGAGAGCCACTCACACCTGCGACTCCAATTCCATTAATTATTTTCTATCTGGATTTTGTCAATAATAAAACAACCAGTAGCTGACATGGCAGGAACCACCATATGACATAGAAACACTTGTAACTTGTGATGCTAAATTGCTGAAGAAAAAAATCTGTTGTCAGGAAAGGAATATAGGAAGACCATAAGAAGCACTGCATGCTTTGAGGTGTAGTGTTTCATATCTTTATTCTTGTGGTATAAGACCTAATAGTTATTTTTTCTGTTTCATAATAAATGTGCCTGACTTAAGCTTTGACTGCTGAAGGATCAACTTAAAAGAGGCATCCATTTCAAAAATGGCCATCATTAGCAAGTCAACAAATAACATTCTGGAGAAGGTATGGAGAAAAGGGTACCCTCCTACAGTGTTGGTAGGAATGTAAACTGGTACAACCACTATGGAAAACAGTATGGAGGTAATTCAAAAGACTAAAAAAAGAACTACCATATGACCCAGCAATCCCACTCTTGGGCATATATCCAGACAAAACTTTCCTTCTAAAAGATACATGCACCAGTACATTCACTGCAGCAGTATTCACAATAGCCAAGACATGGTAACATCCTCAATGTCCACAGACAGATGAATGTATGGATTAAGAAGAGATGTGGTATATATACACAATGGAATAGTACTCAGTCATAAAAAAGAAAAAAATAACACTATTTGTAGCTACACAGATGGAAATAGACTCTCATATTAAGTGAAGTCAGAGAAAGACAAATACCATATGATACCACGTATATCTGGAATCTAACATGTGGCACAAATGAACCTTTCTACAGAAAAGAATCTAATGGACTTGGAGGAAAGACTTGTGGTTGCCAAGGGTACGCTGTAGCTCTATATTCAACAGAAGAGGAGGGAGTGGGATGAATTGGGAGTCTGGGGTTAATAGATGCAAACTATTGCATTTAGATTGGATAAGCAATAAGATACCGCTGCATAGCACAGGGAACTATATCTAGTCACTTATGTTGTAACATGATGGAGGATAATGTGAGAAAAAGAATATACATATATATGTATTATATATGTATGTGTGTGACTTGGTCACTTTGCTGTACAGTAGAAATTGATAGAACATTGTAAACCAACTATAATGGAACTATAATGGAAAAAAATCATTTAAAAAAATCAGAAATAGCTATCTTGACTAAACACAGCCACATGGTTAGTCAGCCACAACTCTAACACCATCCTCTGTTTGAGAGACCTATGTTGGTTTTGATGGTCAACAACTTGGATCACTTGATTTTTGTCTTCTTGCACCTTAAATTCATCAATAAAGAGTGAGCCCTCGAAACCCTAGGCCCTCATCCTTGACCCTAATAAAAGCAGAACTCCAGGCCCAAAGACACACTATCTCTCTCCATAAAACTGTGCTATATGGTCCCAGGTGTACTCTGTAATTTTCAGAATGTATAAGCAATAAAGTTCATCTCTTTCAAAATTTTCTAATGGTTATTGCTGAGGGCATCTTGCAATCATAGTTAGAACCACAAGGGTTGGTTCAGCCACAACATTATCCAGGGACAGGCTGAGACCAGCACACATAATTAAATAGAAAAGTAAAGGAAATCTCCCAGAAAGAGAACCAGCATGAGACTGAACTTGAGTCCACCAGCACCACTTTCAATAAATATCTAATGGATATCACAAAATGAATTAGGATCCTTGTGCAATCTGGCCTTCTGGACTAGATCTGGGGGTGGGGTGGGGTGGACACATGTATAGTACCCTAAAGCAGAATAAGTACACAGTGAGGGGCTGAAAGTCTCTGCTCTACCAAATTCTAGGCCGAGTAGCATCACACCCCACCCAAGGGCACCTGAATATCAAACAAAACTGTGAAGCAAACAAGCAAACAAATGAAATGAGGCCTTCTTCAGTGGGTTAAGGATCCGGCATTGCTGTGAGCTGTGGTGTAGGTTGCAGATGCAGCTAGGATCCCCCATTGCTGTGGCTGTGGTGAAGGTCAGCAGTTACAGCTCCTGTTAGACCCCTAGCCTGGGAACCTCCATATGCCATGGGTGCGGTCCTAGATAAGGCAAAAAAGAAAAAGAAAAATACAAAATTAAACCCAACATGGCATAAAGATTTTTTTTGGTCTTTTTTCTTTTTTTGCCATTTCTATGGCCACACTCACGGCATATGGAGATTCCCAGGCTACGGGTCCAATCAGATCTAGAGCTGCTAGCCTACCTCACAGCCACAGCAACACGGGATCTGAGCTGTGTCTGCAACCTACACCACAGCTCACAATAACGCCGGATTCTTAACCCACTGAGCAAGGCCAGGGATCAAACCCACAACCTCATGGTTCCTAGTCAGATTTGTTAACCACTGAGGCATGATGGGAGCTCCCATAAATATTTAAACATAAGACAAGACACCATAAAATTCCTAGAAGAGAACATAGGAAAAACATTCTCTGACATCAACCTTAAAAATATTTTCTTAGGTCAGTCACCCAAGGCAATAGAAATAAAAACAAAAATAAACCAATGGGACCTAATCAAACTTATAAGCTTTTGCACAGCAAAGAAAAAGAAAAAAAGACAACCTATGGAATGGCAGAAAACAGCTTCAAATAATGCAAACAAGGGCTTAATCTCCAAAATATACAAACACTGCATACAACTCAACAGCAAAAAACAAACAACAAATAAAAAACCCAAATGAAAAATGAGCAGAAAACCTAAATAGACATATCTCCAAATAAGACATATGGATGGCCAACAGACATATAAAAAAAATGATCAACATCACTAATTATTAGAGAAACAAAAAACTACAATAAGGAACTACTTCACAGTGGTCAGAATGGCTATCATTACTAAGAATACAGGCTTTCTCCAGCAAGCTACAGGGTGTTTGCATCTCAGGAGTAGGTCACTGAGACCCACTGGAACTGGAACTGGAGGAACCTGCAATGACTTCTGTTCTGAAAAATTCAAAGTCGCTCAAGACTGATTCAAGGGCAGGAATGGCTCCAGAGGCAGTAAGAGCATTGCAGGGCACTCTGTGGAGGCACTCCTAGAGGTGTTTTCCTGTGGCAGCAGAGGGTTTTCCACTGCAGGCCAAGGACAAATCTGGTTCATGTTCTCACCACATTGCTAGGACCAGTTGGATTCCTGTTAGTCTCTGAGATCTCCCTCATCTCTCTCAGCTTTGGAAAAATTGCTGAATTTCAGAACTTAAGTGCTAAGGAAAGCACAAAGAGTCAAATGGCTGCAATATTCAGTGGATAAAAGAATCAAAAGGAAAGGAAGGGATTAAGATGGTGGAATAGAAGGACTGGGGCTCAACTTCTCGCATAAAAACAACAAAATTACAACCAAATGCTGAGGAACCTTCAACCAAATGGACTGGAAACTTTAAAAAGTTATCCTACTCCAGAAGACAAAGAGGAAACCACATCAAGAGGGAGGAGGGGTGCTTACACGATATAAGCAACCCCATCCTTCCTGGGTGGGAAGTCCCACAGACTGGAAAGTAACTGTATCACAGAGACTCAACTACATCAAATCCCCATGCCTGAGGATCTGGCACTGGGAAAAAGAGTGCCTGGAGTATCTGGCATTGAAGGCCAGTGGGGTTTGTATACAGGAGCTCCACAGGACTGGGGAAAACAAAGACTCCATTCTTGAAAGGTGCACACACAATTTCACGTACACTGGGTCCCAGGGAAAAGCAAAGGCTCCAAAGGAGTCTGGGTCACACCTGACTGCAGTTCTTGGAGGATTTCCTGGGAAAACAGGGTGTGACTCTGGCTTGTTGTAGTGGAAGAACATTGGAGACAAAGCTCTTGGGAATATTCACCAGCCTCTGTTTCTCTGGAGGTGGCCATTTTGGGAAAATCTGGCCCCTCCCATCAGCGCTGAGAAGCCCCAGACCAAACAATAATCCAGGTGGGATCACAGCCCCATCCATCAGTAAACAGGCTTCCTAAAGATGCCCCAGGCACACAGCCACTTCAAATCTAACCCAGAGACAAAGTCCCAACCACCAGAGGGATAGTAATCAGTGTCACCCATCAGTGGGCAGGCACCAGTCCCTCATATCATGAAGTCTATAGCAAACCCCCCCATACCAATTTTAGCCACAAGGGAGGCAGACACCAGAAGCAAAAGAGGCTACAACTCTATTGTCTGGAAAAAGGTCACCACACCAAAAACCTATAAAAATGAAAAGACAGAGAACTATAACTCAAATAAGGGAGAAAGAAAAAACTCAAAAAAAAAAACAGCTAAGTGATGAGATTATCAGCCTTCCAGAAAAAAAGACTTTAGACTGTTGATGCTGAAGATGATGTAAGACATTGGAAATAAACTGGAGGCAAAGACTGATAATTTAAAGGAAACACTGAGCAAAGAAATACAAGATTTAAAACTTAAGAAGAGATGCAAAATACAATAACTGAAATAAAAAATTCATTAGAAGCAGCCAATAGCAGAATACAGGAGGCAGAAGAATGAATAAGTGAGGTGGATGACAGACTAGTGGAAATCGCTAATACAGAACAGAAAAGAGAAAAAAGATTGAAAAGAAATGAAGAGAGTCTCAGAGAAATAAGGGATAATTATAATGCACCGGCATCTGTATCACAGGGGTGCCAGAAGAAGAAGAGAGAGAGAAGGGGACAGAAAAACATTCAAAGAGATAATAGCTGAAAACTTCCCTAACATGGGAAAGGAACCACTCACTCAAATTCAGGAAGCGCGGCAAGTATCATACAAAATAAATGCAAGGAGGAACACCCTAAGACACATTTTAATCAAACCAACCAAAATTAAACAAAAAGAAAATACTGAAAGCAGCTGGGAAAAGAAACAAATAACATACAAAGGAACCCCGATAAGGTTATCTGCAAAATTTTCAGCAGAAACTGCAGGTCAGAAGGGAGTGGCATGATATACTTAATGTGATGAAAGGAAAACAAACTCCAGCCAAGATTACTTCACCCAGCAAGGTTCTCATTCAGATTTGAAGGAAAAATCAAAAGCTTTACAGATAAGTAAAAGCTAAGAGAATTCAGCAACACTAAACCAGCTTTACAACAAATACTAAATGAACTTCTCTAGGCAGAAAAGAAAAGGCCACAACCAAAAACAAAAACACCACAAATGACAAGGCTCAACAGTAAAGGCATAAATACAATAAAGATACGAAATCATCTATGTGCAATTATGGTACCAAAATCAAAAATAATGAAGAGAGGAGGGTACAAATGCAGGATATTGGAGATGCACTTGCAATTAAGAGACCAACAACTTTAAACAATCTCATATATATAGATAGACTCCTATATCAAAATTTCAGAGAAACTACAAACCAAAAATCTACAATTGCTACACAGAAAAATAAGAAAAATCAACTCAAATACAACATTAAAAATAGTCATCAAACCACATGAGGAGACAACAAAAGAAGAAAGGACGAAAAAAGAGCAAAAAAAACAATCCAAAACAGTTAATAAAATGGCAATAAGAGCATACATATCAAAAAATAGCTTAAACGTAAAGGGACTAAATGCCCCAACCAAAAGACATAGACTGGCTGAATGAATACAAAAACAAGACCCATATATATGCTGTCTTCAAGAGACCCACTTCACCTTTAGGGACACATACAATTCAAAGTGAGAGCATGGAAGAAAATATTCCAAGCTAACAGGAATCAAAAGAAAACCAGAGTAGCAATACTCCTATCAGACAAAATGGACTTTAAAATGAAGAACATTTTAAGAGACAAGGAAGGGCACTACATAATGATCAAAGGATCAATCCAAGAAGAATTTATAACAATTTTAAATATTGATGCACCCATCACAGGATCACCACAACATATAAGGCAACTGCTAACAACCTTAAAAGGAGAAATCAACAATAACACAATCATAGTGGGGACTTAAACACCCCACCTACAGCAATGGATAGATCATCCAGACAGAAAATCAATAAGAAAACACAGGCCACGAACAAAGCATTAGATCAGATGGACTTAATAGATATTTAGAGGACATTCCATCCAAAGGCAACAGAATACACATTCTTCTCAAGTGCACACAGAAAATTCTCTAAGATTTATCATATGTTGTGCTACAAAGCAAGCCTCGGTAACTTCAAGAAAATTGAAATTATATCAAGCATCTTTTCTGACCACAATGCTATACGACTGGAAACCTACAACAAGGAAAAAACTACAAAATCACAAACATGTGGAGACTAAACAACATGCTACTAAACAACCAATGGATCACTGAAGAAATCAAAGAGGAAATTAAAAAATACTTAGAAGCAAATGACAACAAAGATACGACACTCCAAAAGCTCTGGGATGCAGCAAAAGCAGTCCTAAGACGAAAGTTTAGAGCAATACAAGCCTACCTCAGGAAACAAGAAAAAGCTCAAGTGAACAACCTAACTTTACATCTAAAGCAGCTAGAGAGGAAAAAACAGACAAGACCTAAAGTTAGTAGAAGAAAAGAAATCATAAAGATCAGAGCAGAAATCAATGAAACAGAAATGAAGAAAACCATAGAAAAGATCAATGAAACTAAAAGCTGGTTCTTTGAAAAGATCAACAAAATTGATAAACCCTTAGCCAAACTTATCAAGAAAAAAAGAGAGGACACAGATCAATAAAATTAGAAATGAAAAAGGAGAAGTAACAATGGACATCACAGAAATACAAAGGGTCATAAGAGACTACTATACTCAACTATAGACCAATAAAATGAAAAACCTAGAAGAAAGGGAAAAATTCTTACAAAAGTACAATTGCCAAGACTAAACCAAGATGAAATAGAAAAGATATGCAGACCAATCACAAGTTCTGAAATTGAAACTGTGATTAAAAATTTTCAAACAAAAAAATCTCCGGGACCTGATGGCTACACAGGCAAATTCTATCAAACATTTAGAAAAGAGCTAACACCTATCCTTGTGAAACTCTTCCAAAAAGTTTCAGAGGAAGGGACACTCCCAAACTCATTCTATGAGGCAACCATCACCCTGATACCAAAACCAAAGACACCACAAAAAAAGGAAATTACAGGCCAATCTCACTGATGAACATAGATACAAAAAGCCTCAACAAAATACTAGCCAACGAAATAACAATACATTAAAAGGACTGTACATCATGATCAAGTGAGATTTATCTCAGGGATGCAAGGATTCTTCAGTATCTACAAATCAATTGGTGTGAGACACCACATTAACAAACTGAAGAATAAAAACCATACAATCCTCTCAATAGATGTAGAAAAAGCCTTTGACAAAATCCAAAACACATTTCTGATATAAACCTGTCAGAAAGTGGGAACAGAGGGAACCCACCTCAACATAATAAAGGCCATATATGACAAACCCAGAGCTCACATCATTCCCAATGGTGAAAAGCTGAAAGAATTCCCACTGAGTTCAGGAACAAGACAAGGATGTCTGCTCTTGCCACACTATTCAACATAGTTTTGGAAGTCCTAGCCCTGGCAATGAGAGAAGTAAAAGAAATAAAAGGAACACAAATTGGAAAGGAAGAACTAAAACTATTACTGTTTACAGATGACATGATACTATACCTAGAGAATCCTAAAGTCTCTACCAGAGAACTGTTAGAACTCATAGGTAAATATGGCAAAGTCACAGGATACAAAATTAATACACAGAAATCAACTGCATTTCTATATACAAACGATTAAAGATCAGAAATACTAATTAGGGAAACAATCGCATTTACAATCACATCAAAAAGAATAAAATATTTAGGAATAAACCTAAGGAGACAAAAGACCTATACTCTGAAAACTATAAGACACTGATGAAAGAAATCAAGGATGACATGAACAGATGGAAAGACATACCATGCTCTTGGATTGGAAGAGTCAATATTATCAAAATGACTATACTACCCAAGGCAATCTACACATTCAATGCAATCCCTATCAAATTACCAAGAACATTCTTCACAGAACTAGAACAAAATATTTTAAAGTTTGTTTGGAAGCACAAAAGACCCAGAATAGTCAAAGACATCCTGAAAAAGAAAAATGGAGCTGGAGGAATCAGGCTCCCTGAATTCAGACTATACTACAAAGCTACAATCATCAAAACCATATGGTACTGGCACCAAGACAGAAATATAGATCAGTGGAACAAGATAGAAAGTCCAGAATTAAACCCACGCACCTACAGTCAACTCATCTATAGCAAAGGAGGCAAGAATATACAACAGAGAAAAGACAGCCCCTTCAATAAGTAGTACAGGGAAAACTGGACAGCCACACATAAAAGAATGAAATTAGAAGACTTTCTAATACCATACACAAAAATAAACTCAAAATGGATTAAAGAAATAGATATAAGACCAGATGCTATAAAACTCTTAAAGGAAAACATAGGCCAAACACACTCCAACATAAATCAAAGCAACATCTCAGATCCACCTGTTAGAGTAATGACAGGAAAAAGAAAAATAAACAAATGGGACTTAATTAAACTTAAAAGTTTCAACAAAGGAAACCCTAAACAAAACGAAAAGACAACCTACAGAATGGGAGAAAATAGTTGCAAATGAATCAATTGAAAAGGGATCAATCTCCAAAATTTACACACTTCCTACAGCTCAATTCCAAAAAAAACAAACAACCCCATCAAAGAATGGGCAGAAGATCTAAACAGACAATTCTCCAAAGAAGACATTCAGATGGCAAAACAAACAAACAAACAAAAAAAAAAAACAGGAAAAGATGTTCAACATCACTAATTATTAGAGAAATGTAAATCAAAACCACTATGAGGAGTTCCCTTCGTGGCTCAGTGGTTAACGAATCCGACTAAGAACCACGAGGTTGTGGGTTCGATTCCTGGCCTTGCTCAGTGGGTTAAGGATCCGGCATTGCCGTGAGCTGTGGTGTAGGTTGCAGACACGGCTAGGATCCCGCGTTGCTGTGGCTGTGGCGAAGGCCAGCAGCTACAGCTCCTGTTAGACCCCTAGCCTGGGAACCTCCATATGCCGCGGGTGCGGCTCTACATAAAGGCAAAAAGACAAAAA